>CM057160.1:658176-710595 GCA_029962745.1 Echinometra lucunter | reverse complement strand
CTTCCTCTTTAAAATGGACATGAGCGATATAAACCGACACCGTTTTCACGAACCGGCCTGGACGCGCATTTGACGGATAAAATGAGTTTGGAGATAAATGCGTTTAAAGTTTATCGTCTGTTTCTCTTCGCCATTTTCATTGGTAAAAGTACATGATATCACTTATTTTTGGATTTCATGGAAGAACACTATTAAAAAATGTATGTGATATGATTTTTTATCGATATAATCCTTTTGTCAATGAATAATAATGCCTCATTCTTCCAAGCCCGTTCGTAAAAACGATAAAGTTGGAATCCACACTGAAGCCCGTTACCGCGAAGTGGCTTCGCACCGTGCGAAGCCATGTCTCCACTGTGCATTCGGACAAATTTCGTTTTTACGAACAGGCCTGGGTGATGCGCGCGCGACGCACCGTACGCGCTCACCATGTGCTTGTGTAATAATGATTGCAGCGCGCGCGAAGCATTGCTTTGAATACCCTTTCCAAAACTAATATTAGGCCTACTTCACATTTTTGCGGCTATTCGATGTATTATTTCAATTTAATTCAAAATGGGAATTAAATACGAACAAAACCAGCCCCGGTATTGTACAATATAGTTCATTTTGGGACAATAACCGGGATAATATCTTCTAGTTAATACCAATCATAGTTGATAATGTACCATAATAATCTCAATTTTATCTGGCCAATAATGCATAGGCCTATACCTAAGTCAATTCCTGGCAAAATGTCCATCACCCTTTCCCTATCCATCCATTACACGTTTTCTTCTTTTCTGTCTGCTTCCCATCCTATCCTGATCTTCTTATATCCCAACTTCGTCATTTCAATTCAGAACTCTACCCACCGCCCCCCCACCCCCCCGCTAATTTCTCCCCGTTTCCATGACAGTAACTATTCTCTCTTTATTATGTGCCCCTCTCCCGACTCTAGATACTTTCTCCCTTTTTAGCTCCTCATCTATTCACATCCTTCTATTCCATTCTCTCATGAATCATTTCTATCACCACACCCCACCCCCTTTTTCTCATTCCAGTCTTTCCCATTCTGTCCCACTCGTCAATCACTCCCCATCCCCACTCCTGGGTTTTCTGCTCCCCTCCTCTTCTACCATAACCCAGTCTTTCCTACCCCCCCCCCCCCCCCTCTTTCCTCGATATCCCTTGATCCATCTGTCAACCTTTCTTCAGGACACTCTCTCTCTTCCTCTTCATAGTCCTCTCTTTACCCCCTCCACCCCTTTCCCTATTCATAAATCTCTCTCATTTGTCCCCTCTTTATCACCTGACTCACTGATAATCCTCCCCCTCTCTTTCCTGGCTGCTGTGTCCCTCTCGATTTCATTCATCCCCTCTTTTGGTGATGCATAACTACTAAACTATCCTCTCTTTTTTTCTTTTTGAATTTACTATTAGGAAAATACCAAGTAAAGTCCAACATATTTGAATAAAAGATGAAAATACACCTTTAATTGAAATTCCAAAAACAGACAACATCATAGAAATATGTTTCAATGATATCAAACGTTACAACGGGTATACAATGAAAATACTCATTAAAAATTCAAATAGATAATATACCTGCATTTACAACCACCGTGTCAACATCCACAATGAGAAATGTAAAAGCATATCTTCATTTTCTTTAACATTGACTAATGCATCAGTCTTCTATACATCAACTTTACATGAAATGTACTTCAGGAAATTCCACCAATTTGGTTAAGATTTATTATTGAGATGTTTAAAAGAAAATTAAAAGAAGCACTTCATATAAATATAATACGCACATCTTGCCAATTAGAATAAAAATACCAATGCCTAACAAAGAAACATACCCCCCACATATCACCCTCATTACCATTGACAAAACTTAGGATATATCTGTGTATGTATTTGAATGTATGACAGTGTATTGCATTTGGAAACCTGTTTTTCAATAAATTTGTTTTAGAAGTCTATATTATCCGAATGCACTTTTATTATTTGCATCCAGTATAAACATTTATAATTTATTTCTTTTACTTGGATAGAAGTTTATTCTCTTCTGCTTATTGAAGAATATCTTTTTAATAATCAACTGCAGGTTTGATATATATTATTCAAATACAAAAATGCAACAATCATTTCCACTTATTTTGTAAACCCACTTAAGAAGGTAAATGGAAACTATTTTATGTACACATAAAATACTAAGCTTCTAGTTTAACATTTTTAAACATTATACAAGGGGAGCATAAATCAAACTCCATGCATCGATATGTACAGTAAATTGATCACACTATATACAGTAAGTTGTACATATCCAGTACAAAGTAGTGTCCTAGAATTTTCTCACCATGTTTTGTGTAAATTAAAGATCCTCTTGTCTCTTACCACCATATTCTTTTGTGTGTGTCTTCATGTTACAGTGTCTGTTTAAAATTATAAGTTTAGCTGGAAGATTTGCAAGCACATTATTCTATTTTTTTTTCAAATCAAATTCTAAAGTGTTTCAATCAAGTCTTTTTAATAACCAGTTTAGAATCTTTCAGACATTTACAGAAATTTAATTTACTTTTTATGTGTGAAAAGTACAACTACTGGATATCCATCAAAGCAGTTAGATTGATCTTTCACAGAGATGTATATCTAAATTTCATTGTACATTTTTAAATAAAGAGTGAACATTTTTAGCAATGACAAACAGAACCATTTTCATAAAATACATGAAAACCAAAGGGTCATACTTATGTATAATCTAATCTGTAACAAGCAATTAATACTTTATCTAAAATATGCAAATAATAATAGATAATCTCATAGAGTTCGACAAATAAAAACTAATGAAAATATTTCATGAATTGCAAACTAGTCTTGAAAGACAGATTATGAGTAGTCATTACATAACATTTGGCAAGTATGTGGCAGAGGATAATTTATAGAATTTATTCTAAGCATGAATATATTACGACCTCTTCAAAGCACCACAAATAAAATCAAGCAATAGCAAGACTGTTAATTGTACTGCAGTGGGTTTGATTGCAAATATAATATGACAAGAAAAATCAGATCTGTAGAAAGTTGTGTCTGCACAAGTTAAACGTAAAAAGTCAATTATTTCATAAAAGGAGTTTCAAAATTTGTTGTGAAAAGAAATACACAATAGGAACATATTACATGAGCTTTTTCCCAACACACATATGCAATGGTGACATTTATTCATAAATGAGTACATAAACCAATTTAGGAAGTCAAGTAGCTATTTCATCATATTAGGTTAAAACAAAACCCCACACTTCAAGCAAACTGCATTATGACAGTCCTGTAACAATAGATATATTCTGATCTAAGCTTTGGTTCAAATATCGGAGTCTTTCATATTCGCTAAATTTAACAAGATTGTACATTTGCTCTTGACAGAAAATACTTCTTAGAGTCTTGAAAAAATACAATCTGTTAAACATGTATTCTGTTTAAGTTTACCAGAAAATACACTCTCACAGTTATATTGTTATACAAGTATTCTGTTTTGAGCTTTGGTCTACCTAAAATGTCCCTCTTGGTCTCTAAACTGCAAAAAAAAAAAAGATTTTACCAATTGCCCTTAACAGAAAATACAATCTGACAGTTATACTGTTATACATGTATTCTGTTTTTGAGCTTTGGTCTACCTAAATGTCCCTCTTGGTCTCTAAACTGCAAAAAAAAAAAAAAAGATTTACCAATTGCCCTTTAACAAAAATACAATCTCACACAGTTATACTGTTATACATGTATTCTGTTTCGAGCTTTGGTCTACCTAAGAAGCAAGTGGTCGAGGAGAGTGAGAAGGTTGGGTTGAGGGAGGACGCTCTGAATAAGCCAAGTGGAGGGAAGGGGTGAGTGCAAGTGAATCCTACCACCCAATTTAAAACCAGATGATGACTAAAATGACTTGCTTGGTCTCTAAAATGCAACAAGATTTTACCAATCGCTCTGACAGAAAATACAATCTCACAGTTATACTGTTATACATGTATTCTGTTTGTGAACTTTGGTCTACCTAAAATGTCCTTCTCTGCATCATGGGGCGTGTGGTAGTGGTCTGTGTTGTTCTGACTCTCCCGTCTTTCAATCAAGAAATTTACCCACATTGTGCTGCACTCAATCCAGGTGAGTGACTGGTTACCGAGAATATTGCTTTGAATACACCGAGTGCTTGAAGGCAGCTCATGCTAAAGCTCAGAAGGAAGAGGTATTGGTGCTGTTGGATTTCAGTGCAACAATCGATACAATTAATTATTCTTCAAAGAATGAGGACTTATTTTGTAATCACAGGAACTGTTCTCCTTCATATTGTATTGATAACTAACTCACAAAGTTTTTCTTTGCATGATCAAATAGTAGGTAATACCTTAATAGGCTTATTTCTTTGTTATATTATGATATGTATTTTTCTCTACTGTAAAGAGCATGGAGAAACATAATGTTTTTTATGCACTATATAAGTAATGTATTATCTTTATTATTATATGTGAGTGAAATCCTTTCCCAAAAAGCTGAGGTGAAATTTTAAACTGAATACACAATTTGAGTTATTTGACAATATTAAAAATATTAAGCAATCTGTAAACAATATCAAGCAGAAAAATGAACACACACAATTAACTTTTCAAAAAAATTGACAAAATAATCAAAATCTGATTAACCTTTCAGGGCTGTTTAAAAAAAAAAAAATATGGCTGAGTCTTTTCATCACCCCCCAAACTTACCAGATGCGTTTACTTAATGAAGTAGAAAGAATCTGTTCACTCTTCAAACAAGGCAAGCAACAATTCTGGAAATCATCAAACGATGAACAGCGAATTAACTGTCAAAGGCATGGTTCGATGAGATACCCATTGGTCTACCTGAAAGCAACAGTTTCCAGTTGAAATACAAAGAATATTTGTAAGGATCTTACTCACTGTAGCATCAGTTAATGTAACAAATTAAATATGAAATTATCATCTTATTGGTATATAAACTATTCATTTACTTCATGTATTAAATACATTTATTAACAATTAGGTTATGTAGTGTCACAGATAAACATACAAAAGATGTTCAACACAAGTCTGTCATTGCTTCATAGAGCGAGTGTTTAAATTCTATTCCTAAAGGAAACTTACATTATTTTCTTTTAACCTCACCCCCCGTGTATTTTAGACATTGTACAATGTAAATTCTGCACTACTGATGTTAAAGTAAAGACAATGGCCAAATCTTTGTTGCTGAAATACTTACCAGATGCGTTCACTTAATGAAGTAGAAAGAATCTGTTCACTCTTCAAACAAGGCAAGCGACAATTCTGGAAATCACCAAACGATGAACAGCGAATTAACTGTCAAACGCATGGTTCGATGAGATACCCATTGGTCCACCTGAAAGCAACAGTTTCCAGTTGAAATACAAAGAATATTTATAAGGATCTTACTCATTGTAGCATCAGTTAATGTAACAAATTAAATATGAAATTATCATCTTATTGGTATATAAACTATTCATTTACTTTGTGTATTAAACACATTTATTAACAATTAGCTTATGTAGTGTCACAGATAAACATACAAAAGATGTTTAACACAAGTCTGTCATTGCTTCATAGAGCGAGTGTTTAAATTCTATTCCTAAGGAAATTAGATTATTTTCCTTTTCACCCTCCTTCTCCAAGAAAAGGTGTATTTTAGACATTGTACAATGTAAATTCTGCACAATTGATGTTAAAGTAAAGACAATGGCCAAATCTTTGTTCAAGATTCAAGATTGTTTTATTGGTCCATGAATGCTAGGCATACAAAGAAATGGCTTTAAACACATAACATACACACAAAAAATGAAAAAATGCAAAAATGCAAAAATGCAATGTTGATGAAATACTTACCAGATACGTTTACTTAACGAAGTAGAAAGAATCTGTTCACTCTTCAAATAAGGCAAGCAAAAATTCTGGAAATCACCAAAAGATGAACAGCGAATTAACTGTCAAAGGTATGGTTCGATGAGATATCCAATGGTCTACCTGAAAGCAACAGTTTCCAGTTGAAATACAAAGAATATTTATAAGGATCTTACTCATTGTAGCATCAGTTAATGTAACAAATTAAATATGAAATTATCATCTTATTAGTACATATACATTATTCATTTATTTGATTATTTTGTTTTATTTATCCATTTATCTTTATCGATTGTAGTTATTTATTTTTTATTCATTCATATCATGTATTGAATACATTTATGACAATTAGGCTATGTAGAGTCACAGATAAACATAAAATAGATGCACAAATTAAAGAGATTGGCTAACACTGACTTGACTTTTAAAAAAATCTGAGCTAGAAGATCACAATTGTCGTCCGTGTCTGTGATATGTTACAAAAATGAAGCCCAGAAAAATCACGTCCGAAAATCATTATTTAGTGCTTCATAAAGTGAAATATGTGACCGGAAACACCATCTTAATTTCATCTTATACACTCATGTGTTCTATTTAAGCTTCTTTAAGAGGCTTAATTACAAAATCAGGGTTTGCCTTGTATTTTTAGCTTTTCATTCTCAATAATAGATGTTTTCAGGGTTTTTTTAGTTCTTATACATGTACTTGTACACATGTTTCATCTAGGTTTGAGAATTTTTTAAATCGGCTGCTGACAAAGTTAAATAATACCTTTAAGTCCATCATTGCTTTATAGAGCTAGCATTTAAATTCGATTCCAAAAGGAAACTTACATTATTTTCTTTTAACCTCCCCCCCCCCAAAGTGTATTTTAGACATTATACAATGTAAATTCTGCACTATTGATGTTAAAGTAAAGACAATGGCCAAATGGCCAATGGTGACATACTTACCAGATGCGTTTACTTAATGAAGTAGAAAGAATCTGTTCACTCTTCAAATAAGGCAAGCAACAATTCTGGAAATCACCAAACGATGAACAGCGAATTAACTGTCAAAGGCATGGTTCGATGAGATACCCATTGGTCTACCTGAAAGCAACAGTTTACAGTTGAAATATAAAGAATATTTATAAGGATCTTACTCATTGTAGCATTAGTTAATGTAACAAATTAAATATGAAATTATCATCTTATTGGTATATATACATTATTCATTGATTTAATTATTTCATTTTATTTATCAATTTATCTTTATAAATTGTAGTTATTTATTTATTATTCATTCATTTCATGTATTAAATAGATTTATTAACAATGAGGATATGCAGTGTCACAGATAAACATAAAACAGATGCACAACTTATGTCTGTCATTGTTTTATAGAGCTAGCATTTAAATTTGATTCCAAAAGGAAACTTACATTATTTTCTTTTAACCCCCCCCCCCCCCCCACAAAGTGTATTTTAGACATTGTACAATATAAATTCTGCACTATTGATGTTAAAGTAAAGACAATGGCCAAATCTTTGTTGATGAAATACTTACCAGATGCGTTTACTTAATGAAGTAGAAAGAATTTGTTCACTCTTCAAATAAGGCAAGCAAAAATTCTGGAAATCACCAAACGATGAACAGCGAATTGACTGTCAAAGGTATGGTTCGATGAGATACCCAATGGTCTACCTGAAAGCAACAGTTTCCAGCTGAAATACAAAGAATATTTATAAGGATCTTAATTAAAATACAGTTTGTCACATTTGGTTAGATCTAGAGCCTAAATTAAATGCATTTAGGCCTATACTCTAAGCATTATTCCTTTGCTATCTAATCATTCATGCCTTAATGCATTTATCCAATGTACAAGGTTATGATTTAACCTTGTTTTCAGTCATGAAAAAGATGATCAATATTTAGCTTTTTTCTCTTGATCTAGAATGGATTAATGCTTGAATGTTTGCATAGACAGATTTTGCTACAGTAATTCATCATAAAAATATGCCTTGGCCCAAAACTAAATTGAATTCTTGAAATTATTTTTGTTTTCTAATTAAAAAATAGAGTCTGTGGAGATGAATATCTGCACCAATCTCAGTTTTCCACCAATAGAGGTCGTCACAAAAGTATGCTTAAAATAAAAGTGTTTTAGCGCTCTGGTGAATAAAAAGAGTGCGTCCTAAATCTCTAATGTAAACAAATCATAACTGAATGGAACTGGGTGTTGTTTTTGCTTCACAAAAGTGATAGTTTAAAGACTTTTTTGAGTGTGTGTTGTAAGTTGCATAGACCACCACATGACAGGGTGGTTGCAGAGTGCAAGTGCCTTAATGGCCTTATCGTGATATTTGTCACCTATCTTCTCATGTATGTCCATGTGTGTGTGCTTGCTGTGTACAAATTCAATGGGAGTTGAAAGATGTCACCAGCACTAACGAAATGAACGTCAGTGAATGGACTGGTGAATTATTTCATGATAATGCTAAATTATTTTGTTTAATAATAACAATATCTAATCCCAGCCATGACGTAATTTCCTTCAGCAAGAAATTGATCCACACCGTGCTGCACTCGACCCAGGTGATGTAAATGGGTACCCGGTAGGATTAATTCCTTGAATGCACTGAGCGCCACTATGGCAGCTCGAGCTAAAGCCGGGGTAATAATAGCAGCCCTTTGTATCCTCAGGCAAAAAGCGCTTTATAAATCCGCTATTATAATCTACCCGTTAGAATTCTAGATCTAATTTAGTCTAGATCATGGCTTAGATGATAGGTCAAAATTATACTGAGAGTGTTTTAATTTTTAAAACATTACAGTGAATTTAATAAAATGGTCCTTAAGTTGAAAGTCTGACTTCTCTCGGGGATTTGTGTTGATGTTAGTGTACTTGGGCTACGGCCTTGAAGTTGGTGCATGCCAGATATTTAAACTTTTAAGGTTTATTTTCAATTGGTCTAATACTAATTCGTTCAATTACCAACTTGTCTAGATTTACTATCAGTTCGTCAAATATCCACAGGCTCTAATTGCCATTTCGTCCACTCACCATTTCGTCTAATAACCAGTTGGTCCAATAGCCATTTAGTCAATATAGACTACCATTTGGTCTAATTGGACTAAGTGTTAATTGGGCAAAATGAATTGGTTTTAGACCAACTGGTTTTGAGATGAAATGGTCTAACATGTTAGATCTAACTGTTAGATGAACGGGTGATTTGACAACTTTATTGGACCAAATAGTTATTTGACCTAGATCAACAAAACTGTTGTTACTGTAGTGTTTTAGATTCTAGACGAAATGTTGATGGACGGAATGACAGTTAGATCTAGCCTAGATCTAAATGAAGGTAGATCTAGTCCTTGTGATGAATGGACGAGTTGGCAATAGATCTAGATCTAGATGAATATGCAATTTACCAAGACTAGACCCTACTTTATTTTAACCAGACATATTGGATTCACACACTCGGCTAAATCTAACGTTATAAATCCTACTTCACTCTGTCTATAGGCCTAGTGTAGGATAGGAATTAAACCTGGCTTGTGCATTGGATACATCCAATTAAGTGGGATAGAGTAGGCCTAATGTTGTTCCTAAGTCCTAACTAGACCTACTACTAACGTTAAATTGACCTTGTCCTTGGGCAGTTAGCCAATCCAGAGACAGAGTCAGTCTCTATTATTAGTACTAAGTTAGTCTCGTCTGGACTCTGGATTGACTAACTGCCCAAGCCTGTCTGTTAGTTACTAGTTCTAGATCTAGTGTAGAGTTCTGCTGTTTATAAGTCTTTAGTAAGTTAGAGTCTATAACAATACTACTTAGTGTGCATTGTTAAGTTTAGTGTTGCTGTTGCTAATTTGCAAGTTGCAGTGTTGGCAGTGACCAGTCCAGTGTTGCTCAAGTAGAGAGCTAGATTCTAACCTTCTAGATCTAGATCTAGATGATAGATCTATCCTATAGAGTAAGTATAGATCTCTAGCCTAGATCTTTAATAATCAATCATGACGTTATCATATATCTAGATCTAGAATAGATTATACAGCATAATTCTAACGCTTTTCCAAATGCTTGGTAATAGTTACACAGATTAGTACGCATGGGGCTGGACTATAAAAAAAAAACTTGCGGCTATTAATTTCCGTCTTAGTTTGGTGATTTTCAAGGAAAAAAGTGTTTGATTCTGTTCAAAGGTATTACAAAATAATTACCAGCTATTTTTCTCCAAATGTTTCCTTTTTAAAGAAGAAAAAATAACAACTTACCGATGCAAGCTGGAGCAAGCTGACGCCTCAAGCCTGATCGTAAAAACGAAGTTTCAGCAGGCAGACGATGCGAGCCGGCGAGCTGGCTTGGAAAATACAGCTTTCGTATTTGGCGCGCCTATCGAGACGGTTCGTAAAGCATTCAACTCTATGTATCACCTCCGGTTGCGTTTTTACGATCAGGCCTGCAAGGTATATACGGCTTCACGCCGGTTCGTAAAAACGGCATTCGGTCATTCTCGTGTACCCAAAGCGTCTCATGACGTCTAAAATGACGTAACGAAATGGTTTTAAGAGCTACAAATTTGTGAAATTAAAGATATTCGACTATTAAGTCGAAATATTGAAAAAAATCATTTTATGTTTTTTCATCGATTTTGACCTCCTAGGCCGCTTCGTAAAATCGGTGACGAAGTGTTGTCTATTCATAGATTATGATCAGTGCAGTAGCGTATGTAGGGAGTATGACGGCATGGACTGGGGTCAAGAAAACTGCCATCCCGTCAAAACTGATGCACCTCAATTTCCTGTTGAAACGTCAGGCGCCTCGTAAAAATAAATTTAATGATCTTAAACTTTGTTGGGTAGATAGATTTTGATAAAAAAACTATAAGAGAACAAACAAGGAAAGATATTTAAGAAACTTTGGGAGAAACATTAAATAAAGTATATTCTCTATTGACACTGCCAAATACTTAAAAAAAAAAAAAACAAATTGTAATATATTTTCCCCCGGAATGGTGTATCGTTATAAAAGACACGTCCAACATAGAAAATAGAAATTATGTCGAACAATTTGTGCAAAGTTTCAAAGACCATCACTATATCCTGCACCTTCTCCCTATAAAGATTTTAGTAAAAAGTAAAAAATAGAGAAACTTGATCCCCCGTCTGTAGCTATGAGTAACAATGATACAAATAAAAACAATTATCACGCACGGGAGTCAGTATATTCCCTCTATTCTATAATTCATTCTCCAGATCATTATCCGCTTTCTTATGATTCTCGACAGGATATCCACACAGGATATTATGCACTCCTTTAGGAGGTCATAATAATAGGACTCTTTTTGTATGGAATCAACGCAACAGAAAAATAACTTGTTCTCACAAAGAAAAGGTCCCAATTATCTTTGAATGAATTCAACTCCAAAGCGATTTGATTTCTAATCAATCCTCTGCATATCAAGAACGTTGATTGTACGATGAAGAATTTTTAAACTAAAATCTTTATAGGGAGAAGGTGCAGGATATAGTGATGGTCTTTGAAACTGTGCACAACTTGTTCAGCACAATTTCCATTTTCTATGTTGGACTTGTCTTTTATAACGATACACCATACACGGGGAAAATGTATTACAATTTATAAAAAAACAAAAAACAAACAAAACACTAGTATTTGGCAATGTCAATACAGAATATACTTTATTAACCAAAGCAGTTTAATTAGATAACATACCACTACATCACCTGTCGCCGAGTATGCACTGTAAGGAGGAGGTATTCCAGGCTGGAGTAACTCATCTTCGTTAAAGGGATCTGCTCTCAAGGCCGAGGTGAAAATAACTTCACCATTGCTAGGGTTTATGACCTGAACCTAATAAATGAAATACAAATGGCGGCATTGATTAAACAAAGTTTACTACACGTATAACAAAGAAATGAATACAATTTATTTTAGTCTTAATTATTATTACCTGCAAGCAGTTAATGCGTTACACCAACCCTACCAGCCTGTCTGCGCCTTACTGCCCCACTTTCTGCCTCTCCCTTTCTACTTCAATTTGCCCCTTTTTCAGAAAAAAAAATCACTGCTACACTCATGTCCTTTAGCAAGACGTTTTCTACATTTGTCACTCTCCACCCAGGTGTAGTAAATGCGTACCCGGTAGGAAAAAAATTCCTTGGATGCTCGAGCGCCTGATCAGGGTAGCCGTGCTAAAGCCGGGGTAAAAATATGCAGCGCTTAGAAACATTGGTATTAAGCGCTATATAAATGTTGCATATTATTGTTTATTATTATTGTTACAGTGGGTCTCTGCATATTTTTATCGCAGTTTCCTTTCTTACTTTGTCTCTGCCTCTCTCTCTCTCTCTCTCTCTCTCTCTCTTTCTCTTTGCCCCTCTTTCTTTCTCTCTTATTTCTAAGTATACCTCCTTTAAAGGGGTACCCAATGCTGAAACAATGTTAGTTTCATTAGCAGGAAATCATCTGCCTAAAGTTTTTTTTAAAAGTCGTGTTGCCAAGGAATCCCCCAAATGTGGTAAGATTTCATGATATTTTTGACCCCTCAGCTGTGACCCAGTTTCATCTGGGTACCCACTTTGACGTCAAAATGACGTCAAAGTGGGTACCATGTCGCGCAATTGTAGCAAAATGCGCGCAAGGTATAATACATAATTATTGTACAGTCTAGCGCGCAGCACAACTGCAATGCGCGAAGCTGGGTACCCACTTTGACGTCATACCTCATGCTCAAATTTTTTTGGTCAACTCTTGACTTTTTATGAGAAAATTAGCCAAAATGCATTGATTTCGATTGAAAATCATCAAATCTTTAATGTTATTCTTCTATCTTTCTTTTCCTCACCCCTGCATTTCCTTTAATCACTCGCATTTCCCCGATAATAATGATAGTTCTTGGCCTGCCTTTTTGACACCCTCTTCATTATCTGATGATGGGGGATATTGCAGATAAACCTTGTATGGAACCAGTGATGGTTCTTAGCCTACCTTGTTGGCCCTCTCTTCATCATCTGATGATGGGGGATACTGCAGATAAACCTTGTATGGGACCAATTTGGCAGAGTCTAGGCCTTGGTCTAACCATGTCTTTCTGATGTCTTCTGCTCCTTCCCTGTCTGCAGCCGTTCCAGCCAGATGAGGTTTCCTGGCATAATATCTTGTTTTGTATAGGGGAAAATATGAAGTCCTGTCAATAAATCCCACGTTACATCCAGGCTAAGGAAGATGCAATGCATAATAACTGATATTGTTAGATTTCCAGAGTTCCAGTTTACCCCTCTTAGTTATTCATGTGTGAAATCATTTGTGTCAGGAATATAATACAGGAAGGCCACTATACTACAAACACTTAAAGAGTTAATCAAGTTACATGTATATATACACAAAGCTATTAGCTCTTGATAAAAGATGTATAGACCTAGATATTGCATAGTATTTAGGGTAGACTGGATACAATTCTGGATCAAGAGATGAAATTAGATCAATATTCTGTTATTCTTTCATACATAAACTTAACATGAAGTTCATGTTATTTTCTATAAACATAAAGCAGATAACGTTAAGTATATAAACTAAAATAATAAACAGACACAAAGCGGAACATAACAATAGTATTTGTAGCCAATTTGTAGCTGTTAAATAAGAAGATCATTAACAGAAGTTTAAATCTACATTCATTTTTTCTCTTTTTTTTCAAAATCAATGTTACTTTTAGTTCCGTTTTCCCATATTCCCACTTTTATGCGCAGTTGAGTATATTCCTATTGAAACTGTAAACTACAAATTTACAATGATTATTTATTATAAGGGTTGTGTCAGCTACAATCTAGGCTATCACTCCAGACAACTATTTCAACTATTCCCTAGGAAAATTAGTTCCGGATTTAATGCTTCCTTATTATATTCAAACATAGGGCTGTTATCGGTCATTGCTTTCTGGATAATTGCCTTAAAAGGTTACAATCTCATATATATATATATATATATATTTTTTTTTTTTTAGGGGGGGGGGGTTGGGAGTTGTCCGAAAATGTAACGCTGTCAGCAACAGCGAACACGGTGTGGTTAGAGAGCAGGTAATTTCATATGACCGGCCTACTCAACAAAATAATAACAGGTCCCAGACACCAATGACCACCCCTCAAGCAAAAATATTGGGTAGCTAGTGGGGAGAACTCCCAAGCTTCCCAGGGTGCTAGTCCGCCCTCTATATACAGTCGATCCAGGGGCGTGTCAGAGAGGTTCATGTTACATTCATCCTACATGTACAATATGGGGTACGTTATACAGCATGCATTTAGGAGATCGGTTCATGTAACTTTTTAACAGAAGGCATATTATAAACTTATTTTACCACTTTGTCCTGTATATTCAGATTTGTTTTCAATATTCTATTTTGTTTACATAATGTAGGCTTTCATGTACATGTTTGTTACATGTCTGTTATATATTGCAAAGCCAAGAGCAGTACTTAATAAAGATGTTTCTTAAAAGAAAAAAGGAAAAAAAAAACATTCTAATTAAGACTCAAACACACACTTCACAATTGTTCAGGCACATCAGGAACTCTTGCAGCGCAAAAGAATTCAATGTACATAGCTTCTGCGCTCTATGAATTATCATTATTATTATTATTTTTATTACTGTCATTATTTTCATTCTCATCATTATTATTATCATTATTATTATTATTATCATTATTATTATTATTATTATTATTATTATTATTATCATTATTATTATTATTATCATTATTATCATTATCATTATCATTATTATTATCATCATCATCATCGTCATCATCATCATAATCGTGATCATTTTTATAATCATTATGAAGTAATTATTGATGAATTAATCAATTAAGGTCGGCTAAGTCCGTTGCCATCACTGGCGTAGCTAGGGGGAGGGCACAAGGGGAGGGGGAGGGCACAAGGAGGCCATGGCACCCCTGTTGATCGGTGAGCAAAAAAAAAAAAAAAAGATTAAAGTTTTAAATAATAATAATGAAAACTTTCATCAAGTCCACTTCAAATAACTTAGGCCTACCCTACCCCTACCTTGCGAAATGAAAGTAAAACGTAGATATGCCACTTCTCGTATAAGTAACTCCAATACTGAATTTTAGTGTGCAGAAAATGCCATTTTCATGCACGAATTTTCAAAAATCTCCCTACTGTGGGAGGGGGGATACCCCCCACATCCTACCCCCTCGTAGTCGCTTCGCTCCCTCGCCTTGCCCCCCCCCCCCATATGCCACTTCTCATATAAGTTACCCCTAACACTGAATTAAGTGTGCAGAAAATGCCACGAATTTTCGAAAAATTCCCTACTGGGGAGGGGTATTCCCCCTCCCATACCCTCCCTCGCCTTGGCCCCCCTGTTGAAAATTCCTGGCTACTCCAGTGTATGCCATGTTGACACCATGGATCCAACTGTTATGTAGCGACCTAGAAGTAGTACTTGCTCTCACTGCATGTTTAAGTTTCCTATAAGTTGTACGAAATATGGATATCATAGGCCTATTAATTCTTCAATCGTTATTTTCGTGGGTCCTCCCTTCTCACTGTATGAGGGAAGGTCCAGCGTTTGCCAATCCGTGTATTCAAACAAAACATTGACAACCGAGAGTTAACCAGAAAGGAGGTCACTTCCGGTAAAGCTTATGTTGATTGGAAATCAGGCTGAGCAAAATGAAATATAAATTCTCGGTGGATTGAAATACGATAAGCACTATCATTGCTACATTACCATATCAAAATACGATAAGCACTATCATTGCTACATTACCATATCAAAATACGATAAGCACTATCACTGCTACATTACCATATCAAAATACGATAAGCACTATCATTGCTACATTACCAAATCAAAATACGATAAGCACTATCATTGCTACAATACCAAATCAAAATACGATAAGCACTATCATTGCTACATTACCAAATCAAAATACGATAAGCACTATCATTGCTACAATACCAAATCAAAATACGATAAGCACTATCATTGCTACATTACCAAATCAAAATACGATAAGCACTATCATTGCTACAATACCAAATCAAAATACGATAAGCACTATCACTGCTACAATACCAAATCAAAATACGATAAGCACTATCACTGCTACATTACCAAATTAAAATACGATAAGCACTATCACTGCTACATTACCAAATCAAAATACGATAAGCACTATCATTGCTACATTACCAAATTAAAATACGATAAGCACTATCATCGCTACATTACCAAATCAAAATACGATAAGCACTATCACTGCTACAATACCAAATCAAAATACGATAAGCACTATCATTGCTACAATACCAAATCAAAATACGATAAGCACTATCATTGCTACATTACCAAATCAAAATACGATAAGCACTATCATTGCTACATTACCAAATCAAAATACGATAAGCACTATCACTGCTACATTACCAAATCAAAATACGATAAGCACTATCATTGCTACATTACCAAATCAAAATACGATAAGCACTATCATTGCTACAATACCAAATCAAAATACGATAAGCACTATCACTGCTACAATACCAAATCAAAATACGATAAGCACTATCATTGCTACAATACCAAATTAAAATACGATAAGCACTATCATTGCTACAATACCAAATCAAAATACGATAAGCACTATCATTGCTACAATACCAAATCAAAATACGATAAGCACTATCATTGCTACATTACCAAATCAAAATACGATAAGCACTATCATTGCTACATTACCAATCAAAATACGATAAGCACTATCACTGCTACATTACCAAATCAAAATACGATAAGCACTATCATTGCTACATTACCAAATCAAAATACGATAAGCACTATCATTGCTACAATACCAAATCAAAATACGATAAGCACTATCATTGCTACAATACCAAATCAAAATACGATAAGCACTATCACTGCTACAATACCAAATCAAAATACGATAAGCACTATCACTGCTACAATACCAAATCAAAATAATGCAATAGTAATCAGAAAACTATCTGGGTCCTAGCATAGATATCATGTATCACTTCACGCACATTCCTAGTGAATTACTGAAGGCGTATTTGTTGAAAGCTGGAATTGAAAATGTTGAAGACGTGAAGAAGTTTAAGGAATGAAATGAAATTATAAAGCTTCAGCTCAGGTCAGATTAGATATGGGGGGGGGGGGGGGAATGGGGGGGGGGATGCATCCCCCACATTTTGAGGTGGTCTCATGTGTGTGTGTACAAAAATATGTACGAATGGGTTGCTCATCCCCCCCCCCCCCCATGTATGAGGACCCGTCTACGCTTATGTCCATGTAACATAATTATACTGTCTCTTCATTTCCCCCTTTGTAAGCAATGTATTTTATCCCCTAATCATTACTGTAAAGTGTGAACACATTTTGTTTATCCACATTAACCTTCCATTTGCTTGGTATACTTTACTCTCCTTTGTAACATTTAAATCCCATTCCTTTCTATTTGTGATTTAATTGATTGAGTTCATTTTGATGTTAAACTTTCTGACTGTATATTATTTACATAAACAGTTCATTTCACTGCTCTATATACTGGTTGTGGTATAGACATCATTATCCATTCATACACATTCCTTATGAGTTACTAAATGCGTATGTTCAAAACTGGGAATGGAGATAGAACATATCATCTTTGAAAATGATCTGGATTGATAAAAGAAAGTAAAACGTACACAATGACAAGGGATATCGAAATATTAATCATAGAAAAGGAGAAGGAATAGCAGAGCCCGATTAATGAAAGTATAAAACGTACCCAGCAAATCGGACAGCTGCCGGTACCATATTTTGATAAGTTCATTTCGGGTTAACTTCCAATCGCATGGCAAATTAAAAAACAAACAAACGAAAAACTAAAGAAAGAAACCAACCAACCAACCAACCAACCAACCAACCAACCAAACAAACAAGCAAATAAGGTAAATTCGTGAAAGTTATTATTCATCCGGCCTTAGTTCAATGAACAACTATAAATCCAGAACCGAACTTACTATTACTTCCCGTCGTAGAATTTGGCGGGAAAATATAGGAGACCAAACCTCGGCTCAGTCTCACTTTACCGCCTGACGATGATGGGTGTATCCCACCGAAACGTAGCGGGAAACTACTAATATTAAGTTCGGTTCTGGATTTATAATTGTTTACTTCATCAAGGAAATAAGGTAATTTGTAATTTCTATTGGAAAGGAATGTCAAACACAGGTATGCGTTCTAATTACCAATGACACGCCATAATATGCCAATCTACAGTTTGTCCCAGAAAAAATTACGATGGGATTATAAGTCTCGATAATGAAAGAAGTCATGTTGTAATATAAAAATACATGTTAGATTATGAAACCATAACTATTCCTCTACCAATCAGTGAAGACCCCATCTGATTCGGTTCAATAATCATGAAGAAATACGGATTTTTTAATCGAACGTCACAATAGGTGACACATAGGTAATTATTCTTTCTGTAGCCCAATAGTCAAAGGATCGGAGAGTTAAGTAAAGCGGGCCATTGGTCCTTGGCATCCACAAAATTTAAATATCTTGCTCACAGGCTGGAGACTGCATCTACAAATTTATTTACATTCATGGATCTACATGTATTTCAACAAAGATTATTCCAGATTATGTAAAAAAAAAAAAAAAAAAAACTGAAAAAAAAACCTTGCTTCAAAGATCACAACAAGGCACTTTCATGTATGAAATAGTCTCATCATTTTGTTTTGTAATCCCTGAATGTTATTACATACAAATGACCAACATCTTAAAAACTCTGAAAACTGCTCATCTGTTCTCATTCATGATTCATTTTGTTATGGAAAACACATATACATTCCTTTCACTTGCAGCAAGAACAGCAACATCAACAACATCAAGAATGATGATAACTATGAAAAAATGTTTTCAGCACAATCAAAGCACAAATGAAAAGAAAATAGTGATTTCCCTTGAAAACAATTCAAAATGTGATTTGTCGATAGTGAACTGAGGGTCCCTTTTGTTCAAACTTGGACAGTAGGGACTTATGACGTTTACAAAAATCCTCATTTCTTTGTGACTACTGGACCGAATCAGACGGGGTCTTCACTGACTGGTAGAGAAATTACCATGTTTCATAATTTATAATGACTTTTCATATTGCACACTGATTTTTTTCATAATTGACTATAGGGTCATCGTAATTTTTTTTGGCGACAAACTGTATATCAATCATTCTTGGAACTTTCATTCACAATGTCATAATTAATGATACCACTGACAATGCACTTAATGAAAGGCAATAGACTTACTTACCTTAGGTTCTCTTGTATTCTTTCCCTGCTGATCTCGTTGATGATCCTATCTGCAATATCTTCATCACGTTCATCGGAAGATGTCTCAGGGTTCGAGTCCCTTTTGCGACTGAAGTGACCGATGAGTACTCCTACTAATATACCAATACTCAAGGTACAGATGCCAACCAGCAAAACCAAAGTGCGTAACTGCATCTTGTACTCCTTCTTTTGATTCAGATGCTATTGAACGATAAAGTTCTATATAGCGACTCTGATTCCACCGCCCTGCTGCTGCTGCTGCTTTGTGTAGAACTAATCGCTACTTCGTCTATAGGTGGGCAAAGGGGGCGCTTGATTTGATGTTAAAAGAGTGCTCTTTTATTTTGTTCTTCCTCCCTTCACTTCATCGTCTATTTTATCCCGTCCGCCCGTCTCTATCCACTCTCTGTCCACCCTCTCCCCCACTCAGCCTCATTCCCCCTCTCCTTTCCTTTCTCTCTTTCTCTCTGCTCCAGCTCACTACCCTCTGTCTCTCTCTCTCTCTCCATCTTTTGCTTTTCTTTAGCTTCTATCTTCAACCCCGTTCTCCTCACCTTTCTCCCTTTCCTTCCTTTCTCTCTTTCTCTCTTCTATAATCTTTTCTGGCAGGAGTTCCGTGCTATCAGTTGCTCATAATGTCATCCTGTCAATGCCCTTTACACAATGCATCATCTGTTTGTATGATCCAATATTTCTATCGTGTCCTAATTCAGACTGGTCTGATATTTCACCTGTCAGGTCGGTAACTATCATAACTTAAACTTGATATGAGCATTAACTCTCCACGTGAGTACACCTAGCTGCTCAGCATGCCATAGAAAATGTGTGAAAGGTTAAGAAGAAAAGAGGAAGGGATGATGAGCAAAAAGGGGGATAAATTATGATTCATTGAAAGAGATAGAAGAGAAAGATAGTGAATTAGAAAGATAAAGAGAGAGATATATGACAAAGAGGTTAACGTATTGATGAGAATAAGAAAAAAGAGAGGGAGAAAGAGAGAGTAAAAGAAATAAATAGATAATGAGAGAAAAATAGGAAATGAGAAAGAAAGAGAGAAAGAAAGGGGGATAGAAAGAAACAGAGAAAAAGAGATAAAAGGAAACTGAGAGAGAGAGAGAGAGAGAGAGAGAGAGAGAGAGAGAGAGAGAGAGAGAGAGAGAGGGGGGGGGAGAGAGAGAAATTTGCTGTCCAATGTACATGATTTAGGCTAATGATGTAAAAGCATCCCCTCAATTTAGAGAATTCAAAGACTATATCCCGACTTTTATCCGCGGAAGTTCTTTCTCATAATGTTCCCACAGAGATATTCAAAGTGGAAAAGCATTCAGTAAGCGGTATATGCATATCTCCATTTAAAAAATTAGGGCGATGAGCATGTGTTGTATGCCTGCGAACATGAACTTTTGAAGATGCTGTTAAATAGATCACAATGAGTATAGCAAAGATATCCATTATATGTTTCCTTTTCATTCTTGATACGGATGAATCATGATTCTTGTGGATCATATCCCCCATAGGTTATTGGGCCTATGTTTCAGGAAAATCACATTGTCAGTTGCGTTCATGTTGATAGATATATAATGAGTTTGAAGACAAGTGATAATGTCATTAACCTTTCGTCCATAGAACTCTAACATTAACCTCACATTTTTTATCTTCCTGCGTCATTTCGTAAATGAAACGATAATGATTGAAGATTGTATATCGATTGACATGCAAAGACCCGTTTAGAACCTCATATGCAAATGCCAAATCTTCGAGATACCGTAGTCGAGTGGTTTAAGGCGTTTGGCTGGAGACGCGAGAATCGGGGGTTCGATCCCCGGCAGGGCACTTATGCCCTTGAGCAAGACATTTTATATACATTGCTCTTTTATCGTAAATCAAATAAATCAACGTGCTACAGGCATATTGCTACCAACGTGTGCATGTGACTTTCTTAAAAAAAAAAGATGCCTTCCAAATTCTCTGTTGGTCAATCCGTATACAAAGAGAGACACGGAAGTACGTGACCTTAGGACTAAGCCGGGGGCGTAGCTAGGATTTCATTTTAAGGAGGGGGGCAGTAGTGAGCATGCAAACCGCACTCCCTAGGAGGGAGGGTGCAGGCAGTGGGAAGTTCCCCCTCCCATGCAAAGCGCTGAAGCTCCGACGTTTTATTGTCAACATTCCTTGTCCGCTCCTTCTCTTCCTAGGCTCTCTCACCCTTTTCTCTTCCTGCTCAAGCTTTCTCTCTTTTTTTTGTAGCGTGGGGAGGGGCGACCGCCCCATTGCCCCTGACTGCGCAGGCGGAGTAAGCTAATTACATGAAACATACAGATCGAATGGAAATCATACAAAACGTTAGCCATTTTCCGTATTAGGAAAGAGACGGTATTTTTTTACATACATGTATATCACCGGCACAATGTACTACGAAATATTTTGACCTTTGAAGTTGGGTTACCCTGTTTTCAGAAACTCAATATTTTTTGTTTTGTTTTGTTTTGAATAATGTTTTATTCATTCCTCTTGAGTTCAATATTACATTTCAAGGAACAATCACAATAAGTCTCATATAGTCGTTTATATACAAGGAAATTTAATGAAATACATTTATATCAATATAAACACAAATATGAAATTATGAAATTATCCATAACTGCAGAAAAAAAAAATTCCAAGAAAAAAAAAATACAATGCATCAATCAATGGACATAGAAAATGTACCAAATTATACATGACTATTTCTTTCATATGATACTAGAAAGTTAAAAGAAGAATTGAGATAACAGAGGAAGGCATACATAGCCCAATCCTATGACACCCTTACGCCTTCATCTCGGCCTCCTACTCCTCCACCCCCACTCTCTTCCAGCCCTACACTCACACACCCTCAAACACCCTCCAGTCGTACACTCACACACCCTTGCACCCCCCCCCCCCCCCACCCACACACACATACACATACACATGCACCCATCCGGCTCCGGTTCATCAGTCCGTAAACAAAACAAAAAAAGATATAGGGGAAACAAAAAAATCAGAGAAATGCATCAATCTGTTCCCATTTCCTTAAATGCGCCCCTAATTTCCCCTTTTTGTTGGCTATTTCACATTCTTCGTCTCTGTAATCTTTTATCATGGCGACTATTTTCTGTTTAGATGGTAGCTTGCCTTTTTTTCTAGAAGAAATAGATATAGGAATAAAAGTAAGATTACTGCCATCTACTGATGTAACAAGAAACAGATAGACACATTTTCTTGTGCCAAGTCGGAGGGGGAAATAATAACGCTGCCGTCCGTCCCTCCGCCCTTCCGTCCTTTCATGCGTAACAAATCTTGTGACCACTGGTTTCGTTCAATAACTTTACTATTTGATGGATTTTATTGAAATTTGATATGAAGGTATATGGTATCAAAATAAAGTCCAAGTTCAATTTCGGAGTAGGTCAAAGGTCAAAGGTCATAGCTCATTAAATATGCCAAAATGGCTAATCAAGTATCCGAAAATGTGGTTTCTGTTCGAAAACTTTCGTAATGTTAGACAGATTTTAATGAAATTTGATAAGAAAGTACATGTTATGAAGATATAGCCTAAATTTGATATCTGAGTACGTCATAGCTTATTAAATATGCGAAATAGCTAATAATGTATTCGAAAATGTTTCTGTTTGATAACTTTAGGCCTCAGTGAGACATACCCATCCCCCCCCCCCCCCGGTTCAGAAGTTATTCATTACAAGGAATGGACTATCACCGTCATGTGGATACTGGCTAAGTCAAAGTTACTTGCCTATAGTTAGTAGTATGAATGAAATATGATTCGAGAGCATTATTGAAAATTGAATCATTTTCACGTTACACTGCTATAGGTATATATTCTACAGAGGCATGGAAGACTGTGGCAACGCTTGTTATTTTTCTCCTAATTTAAATGAAAATGAAACCCTGGAGACTAGTCAATGTAAATGAAAAGAGAGAATAGAGAGAAACCATTTTTAATGAATTTTTAAAAATCGAAATGGGTTGTTAAATGAGAAAGTTATGAAAGTTTCAAATGTCTGCATTTACTTTCTATGGCGATCCTCAATTGGCAAAGTCGCTTCAAACTGGCAGGTATCAAAGTTTGAAGATAACACTTCATTCGTTTTGTACAGACATAATTTCTGCATTATCTCCCAAGTTGCAGCTTATTTCTTTCCTAGCTCACGATATACATGTATAATAGGAAAATTATATTTGACACAACGTGTTGAGTTCACAAAGACACAAGCTGCACCTTGAGAGATAATGAAGAAAATCTGAAATTTGGGTACAAAACCTATTGAGAGTTGTCCACAAAAATCTAAAGCAGCAGCAACTTTGCCAATTTCTGGCCCAAGAAAGTAAATCAAGTTTTTTTAAACTCTCATAACTTTCTCATTTCGTAAGCGATTTTGATGGAAATTTTTTATAAATTGCTTCTCTCTATCATCTTTTCATTAAAGCTTATTTTCCCCCAGGGTTTCATTTTCCTTTAACTTTCTATGTATGGTCTCAGCTTGCTCAGATGAGAAATAATATTTGAGTATCCTCCACAAGTGTAGAAACCGTAATATCAAAACCTGAAATATGTTTATCATGTCTATAGTCTCATCAGCATAATACTTGGCTAGAGGAGAAAGTGGAAGGTGACTTTGAATTTTGAGATAGCTCAAAATCACTCCAAAACCAGCGTGATGGGAAATCGTACAGATTTGTGAGAATATCATTTAAACAAGTAATTTATTATTTTTTTTAATTTAAAAAAAATCTTTTTAAAACATGAAAATAGATAAAAACATTCTTCTACCGCCTCTTCTTCTTCTTCTTTTTCTGTTTCTTTTTCTTCTTCTTTATCTTCATCTTCTTGTTCTTCTCCCATATCATCTTCTTCTCCTTCTCTTCCTTCTCCGACTTCCTCTCATTCAGTCGTGTAAAGTTTTCCGGTGTCAAAAATCGTAGCTGAAGCAACTTGAGCAAGTGACCAGGCGATAAGAGAATTGTAACTGGAAAGTTCTTCTTCTTCTTCTTCTTCTTCTTCTTCTTCTTCTTCTTCTTCTTCTTCTTCTTCTTCTTCTTCTTCTTCTTCTTCTTCTTCTTCTTCTTCTTCTTCTTCTTCATCTCCGACTTGGAAAATATTGGATTCAGATCGGCTAATAAAGGTTGATATCTCATTCACTGCCAGTCAAAATGATATAATCATCATATGCAGCAGCATCATCAATAACCCTAAATGAAAATAGCTGGATGGTTAAATATGCAGGTTATATAAGCATTTTCATTATTATATTTTGCTTTTTCGTTAGCGTTGAGTGTTCGTCTCGATAGTGGATATACTGGGTGGTTTAATATAGAGGAAACACAAATTCTTGTAAATAGATTATGTATTTACCGGTAATGAATTTAATATATTATGAAAGTTATTTTGATACTTGTTGAGGTTTCTAAAGTCACTGAACACCATTGTTTTCAAAATTTTGTGGAGAATCCTAGGTGGTTCACTTTCTTGTAAAACAAGGTTTGAGTTGAATGGCTTTATCAACTCTCTTGGTGGGTTTTTTGTAGCCATCTGTCAGTGAAAGAAAAATTATTGGGATTGAGATTACGCCTTAACAGATCCTTGTGATCTTCACTAACATGAAATAAGATGACAGGCATAAATCTTGATCAAAAATATGTCAGATCTTCACTGAAAAGGCTCAGAGAGCATCTCCGTTTTAATATCTGGAGTGCTGCAGGCATCTTCCATGAATTTTCAAAACGACATTTGTAACAAGGCAATAGCCATAATGTGTCACCCCACGTTCGTATATGAACTCATTCTTGCAGGTAAATTGTAACATCTGACCTCATTTGACCTATAACCCCAAATAACAATGAGGTTCCAGTATCCATCTACCATCCAAATGAGGTTGCAAATGGGCTTATGGTTCAAAAGTTACCAACTCCAGTAGAAACTTGCAGGTAAATTCTAACATTTGACCTCATTTGACCTTTGACCCACATAAGTGACTGTTACCTCCGAATGACACTGAGGTCCCTATAGAGCATCTACTATCCAAGTTTGGTTACAAGCAGGCACATGGTTGCTAAGTTATTCAAGTTGCATAAGCGTCACGGACGGACGGTCGGACGACTCGGAAGGACGGACGAAGGACATGCGCCACTTAGGATTATTTCTAACCTTCTAAACCTTCTAAGACTTTCTATAATATTTTCACTGAGAGATGCAAATTTCACAAGGAGCCTGCATAAAAACGTAATAATTGTAAACAGTACGCTAATAATGTTCATTCTTAAAGTTTATCCATGACTGAAACGCCTTCTTTTTACCTTAGCTAACCGTCTTTCTTAAAAATATAAAGAGCGCGAGATGTAAGGATTGCGATCATTTCAGGTGACATTACTTTCATGGTTAACATAGGCCCAGCTGCAATATTCAGCACACACGAATCGACTTTAGACCCATCTCGGAGATTGAAACTCCTTAGGCAGATAGGTCAGTGGCGTAACAGCCGGGGGGGCAGGGGGGGGGGGCAGAGTGCCCCCCCCTGAAGGATTTCAGCGGGAAAATCCAGCAAACCACCGGGAAAAAATGAAAAGGAGGGAAAGGAAGAAAAAGGAAGGGAGAAAGGGAAAGGAAGAAGAAGAAAGGAAAAGAAAGAAGAAGAAAGGAAAAGAAAGAAGGAGAAAGGGAAAGAAAGAAGGAGAAAGGGAAAGGAAGAAGGAGAACGGGAAAGAAAGAAGGAGAAAGGGGAGAAAGAAGAAGAGAGAGAGGGAAAAGAGGGAAAGGGGAAAAAGAAGAAAGCAAAGGGAAACAAAAAAAATGAGGGAAAATTTAGTACCAAACCCGGAGTTTCCCGGTGCTTCACTCCCTGGACCCCAGCAGTGGCTTCCCTGTAGACCCCCATCAGGTCCCCTAAGCCAGAACCCTGGGCCCCACCCGCTATAGGCTTCGCAACAAGCAACTCGCGGTGCGGGCTTCTCTCCGCATATTCTATTTCTAGACTCAGTTACCGGGAAAAAATTCCTCTCTGCCCCCCCCCCCCCCCGATAACAGGCAGATAATGTATGAGACCTGTAACAGACAACAAACAATTCAAAGAAACGTCAGAGCTTCCGCGCTTCGCGCGGGAGGGGAAATCACCATCCCTGCACCCTTCCCCTAGCATGCCTAGGGAGCGCGCTTTGCACTAACGTTTTGCTAAAAGAAAATCCTAGCCACACCACTGATTCTAAACTTAATTACCGGGAAATTTTTGGCTATGCGTATGCCCCCTCCCCCCCGATAACAGGCAGAGAGCGTAAGAAGAGCGGGAACTGACAGAGAAAAAACGTCGGAGCTTCCGCGCTTTGCGCAGGAGGGGGGAAACTCCCCCCTCCCTGCACCCTCCCTCCTAGGGAGCACTACCGTCCTCCTAAAATGAAATCCTAGTTGCGCCGCAGCAGATAGACTTAATTACCGACAACTAACAATGCAAAGAAACGTCGGAGCTTCCGCGCTTCGCGCGGGAGAGGGGAAACTCCCCCATTCCCTGCACCCTCCCCTCTTGGTGTAAATTCCAGGGGGTGGGGGATCTATCACCCCCACCTGGGGGAGAGAGGGGATGGTGTGTACAAATTTCCCGCCATGCAGACACACTTTTAAAAGAAGAAAATATATTTTAATTATTAATCAGTTAGTAAAAATTCTGAATATATATATGTCATAAACAATCATATTTTAGAATTTCTGTTTGAAAATGCTACGGAAAAAAAAAAAGTGGTTATTTTTGGCTCGCTCGCTCCGCTCGCTCGTCAAAATCTTAGGATTTCCATCCAAAAATGCGATTAAAATCGAGAAAAGTGGTTATTTTTTGCTCGCTCGCATCGCTCTTTCGTCATATTTTGGATTTTTATTCGAAAATGCGATTCAAAAGCAAAAAAGGTGATTATTTTCGGCTCGCTCGCTTCGCTCGCTCGCAAAATAGATATCAAAATGTGTATGAGAGGAAAAAAATCCTTAAAAAAGTTTTTAATCCCCCACTCCTCAAATTGGATTTCCGCCGGTGGAGCACTACCGTCCTCCTAAAAAATGCAATCCTAGGTACACCACAAATTCTAGACATAGACTAGTTACCGGGAAATGTTTAGGCTCTGCCCCCCTGATAACAGGTACCTGTTACGCCCCTGAGATAGGTAGGCCTTCAGGTGCTTGTTCGGGAGTGGCGACATAGAGGATGTTACTTTCCTTGTCCACTGCTACGTGGTATCGACGGTCTTCTTTTTCCAGTCTCCAGATATCTGAGCCATCACGAGAGGATATCACTGCGATCTCGGTCATTGATTGGACCACGCAGCAACGGCTTCCCACATGGATGTCCGATGGACACACTCTGGATGCCAAGGTGCGAACAGGAGGCCCTCCGAAGGAACTGTACACACTGATGCTATCTGATCCTGTCAGCATGAATATATCATCATTTTGGTCTGTATCAAAATATCGTGGTGTATCGGGGATCAAGAACCTGACACCGGTAGGAGTGCCCTTAGAGTCGTAGATTTCTATGTAGCCATCCCTGTTCAAGATAACGATGCCACCACTCTCTAGAAAAGAAATGCATGTCGCTTTGGCACAGTAGTTAGGCAAGAAATCTGCGCTTTCTTTTGCCTTCAAGGAGATCTTGATGACAGGGCTGTTCCAGTATCCAATAACGACAGACTCAGGCGTAAGGACTGCCATACACGTTGGCTTGGAATAATAAAACTTGCTATGTTTGACCAATTACCACGGTTTTCTGCTCCAGAAGACTGGCTGAGGTTTGACCATTTTTGTAATTGGGATGTCGTTCATAAAGGTACTTGACAATGTTGACCAATTTGCATGCTTGCCATTGTTCACTGAAGTGTTTGCTTGATCTCCTTCTTGTTTTGACCGTTTCCCATCAACATCGTCATCCTGCATCTGTACTAACTTGTTGATTTGTAGGTCTATGGGCTGTTCTTCCACTGGTGTATTGTTACTACTTGACCGAGTACAATATGTTCATCGACCCTGACAAACCTTGTTTCTTCTGCACTCCGCTGCAACCTGCCAAGGTTTCTATCCGTTCCTTCAGTTTCACGTTTCACGACGAGTTGAGTTTCTGTTTCTTGACACAGACGAAGGTGTGATCGCAAACCCTCACCTTCTAAACCTCCATATCTACCCCGCTCTAACACCTCACATATTTCCGACAGATGAACAGATTTGCTCCTCGCATTTTCCTTCATTACATCTATTTCTTTGTCGCACTCATGCTCAACGCGACGCACACACTCTGTAAGCATTGTTTTTCTCTCCCGGAGACTGTCCATCGCGATCTGGTGTGCCTCCGTGATATCGACTAATACCTTATCAAGGATGCTCTTAATACTTCGCCTCCTTGTTCCAATGTTCCTAATGTGCTCGTGGATTTCCTGTTTTCTGTGGTTTACCCGCATCATAAGAGCATCGATGTTTTCCCGTATTTCCCATTCGACATCCGCTCGTTCGCGAATGGAGTGGCTGCGAATATTATGACGAGCAATGATACACTTCTGACAAACCATAGCTTGACAATCTTCGCAAAAGAAGCTTTTTCTCTCCGTTTTGTGTTCGCTGCAAATATCTGCTTCCGGTAGTGATCTGTCACTCAATACATCCTCGATAGAGAGAAGAGAATGTCCTGAAAATACTTTTCTCAGTCGTTTGTGACTTGACAGACACGACTCGCACATGTACTGTTGGCAATCCCGACAAAAAGAAACAGCTGTGGTATTAGTTCCTCCTGTCTCGTCAGTTCCTGTAGCATCAGGGCACATCGTACACGCTGGCGCGGATTCGAACAGTCTATCCAGGCCAAAGTCATCAAGATCGTTGCACCAATCTTGATCTAAAAAATGAGTAGTTTGTTTTGTACAAATCGTGCTTTCATCAACGTTTGGCAATTCGTCCACATTCCCATTGTCCAGTTCAGTTGCACGACGGCATAACGGACAAGCAAGGAGACGACTATGGCAGTTCGAATTCTGGTAAACCTTGATTAGACATGTACGACAGAAGCAGTGATCACATGATAGACGTCTCCCATCCTTCAAATCTTCCAAGCATATCCTACAGTTTAGAAATGATTCAGCCCTTGCTGGACCCTGTGCCATGTTTCTAGAGTCATCCCACTAAATCTTTGCCTTATGGTAAACAGCACTGTTCGTTTTTACTTCGACTTCTGGTAACCTTTAAGGCATGCTCGAAAGAAGCAGTGATCCCATGGTAGGCGTCTGCCATCCTTGTTCTTTCTCTTTTCTTCCTCCTAATTCTGCTATATTTGGTGAGTTATCGTGTGGCTGAAGTAAAGGGATGTGTCGTTTGCGGTATACAGATACACTGTGGTAGAGCTATTACAAGTCGCATTCAGTCATAGATAAACAGTTCCAGTTTGGGGATTCATACTCGTGCCTTAATTGAGGTTAATGCCAAAGTCATAACAGTACCACGTGATGTAATTTCTTCTTCGCCTAGAAAAAGATAAGATATGAAAAAACTATATTATATACACATGTATGATAACCACAATACAAGATATCCGATATATTCTGTAGAAAAGCAAAGTCGATATCTTGTGTCATAATACCAGCAAATCTTAGAAAGTACTGGACCATTCAAATCACACAGGGATTAAAAGAAAATCACATAAACAGAGCTTTAGTTGAAGGGGGCTGAAATGTTCAGAGAAAGTTGGCAAGACGAGAAATAGGATGAAACAAATCATTCTTTTTATCAGGAAAAATGGGAGGGGGTGTAATGCAGTCCATATTTGTGTAGTGTGTGTGCTTGTGTGTTTCTTTTTCTGTTAAAAAAAATTACTTGTCTCCTTTTCCCATTACTAATTCAGTAACATAATATGCATGTGCGATTTATCCTTCATTGATTGGGTCATGATGTAATGTCATGTAGGGAAGAGGACGCATTGTGGAGTCATGAAAGTTTTAATCTCTTTGTTTAAAATGATCGATTCACAAGATATTTCTATGTCTATGGCAAGTGGCTGTGGAGGGGATGAAATAAACTTTGAAAGATCTCTTAAACAGGGGTGACTCTACAAGGGGAAGGGACTGCCACCCTATCACTTTTCAAGTGACCCAAGAAGAAGAAGAAGAAGGAAGAAGAAAAAAAAGAAGAAAAAAAGTACTGGGAAGAGAGGACAGAGTCATGGACATAATAGCCCTTTTTCAAGACGTGAATAAACTCAACGTGGGCTTCGCCCTCTATCAAAATTCCCTTGTGCAGTCCCCGACTAAATAAGAACTTTGTAGCGATATTATCGAAGCTACTCAGAGGAAAATGCTAGGGATCATAAAATGAGAAGATAAAAAGAGCTAGAGGACACAACGACTTTTAAATGAATTTGTATTTTTTTCTCATTTGTTTGCTTTTGGAAGACTGATTTCTGATTTTATAGGCTAATATAGCTGATTTCAACAGTTAGAGAACAGTGCGTGTTCTTCAGTGTTGTCATGCATTTTACACATGATATTTCAATCTTTATAAGTCAGGTCACACAGTCACCATTGTCACGGCGTATTAAAAACAAGTAATGTATATTTGAACTAAGATGGCAGTCTTTGATAAAACACCAATTTATTGCACATCAATGCATTGCACGAAACCATATACTGATTTACTAGGAGGTAGTAATGCAAGTATGTTCATACAAGTCACGTTCATTAAATCTTTTCTTTTGATATATTTATTGAAGTGATTTGAGTACAGATTAGTTCGGTCAATGTTCACTGTGTCACCTACTACATAGAGGACATAAATATTAGTCAGATTTATAGCTTATCTGAGTTTCCAAATAGTTTCCAGCATATCAAGTTGTTTTTATTGAACTCTAAGGAGTTTGCGTGAGTAATGTACAACATTCACGCGATTAGTGGCTTCATCCGAATTAAAATTGTATTTGTTTAACGATATGAATATTTTATTTAAAAAAAAAAACACCTCTGAGTATTACTGACAGCAATAAAGTCAACGCCACTATTACAAAATATATGCGTTACAACACTAGGCCAGATTTTCCTTGATTCAGGCTGTATGTATTACAAGTTGAAGCTTGATAATCAGAAACAGCGGTTTTACAAATAAACAAACAAACAAACAAAAAGAAGAAGAAGAAGAAGAAGAAGAAGAAGAAGAAGAAGAAGAAGAAGAAGAAGAAGAAGAAGAAGAAGAAGAAGAAGAAGAAGAAAGCATTCCCTCATATTTCCTGGACTTACCAGTTAACAAACTTAACCCGGTTCGAAATCACATTTTCATTCTCTTGGTTGTTTCCTGGCCTGGAGACTAGGTGGCGACCTGGTGGCAACTGGAATCTCCGCGACGGGTGATCTTTCCACTCTCCAACAGGTCTGAGAGAGAGGCTCCCGACGTTTCTGAGACCTGCTGGAGATCAAGTAGACTGACGAGACGTTGCAGCGACGATGCAGCAACGTCTCCGCGACGCTGCTTGACTCACAGTCACGGAAAAATTTAGTATTCGCGACGTCGCCGCAGCTGATGGAGATCGCCCACATGTCTCCGAGACCTGCTGATTGTAGAGGATAAATCTCTGATCAGCTTCTTTCAAGTAAAGGCTATTAATGGAATAACAACGGACATCTAACTCATTTGGTAGCCAAAATGTTTTATGGATATTCTCTTTCCCCCGAACTAAAATGAACTATATGAGCTCGAGACAGAAAATATGTTACTAATAATCATAATGGATTTTCTCGAAGCCTGATTTTTCTCTGATTGCTTTTGTCCAGTAAAACAATATAAATATATTTTAATAAAGAAACAATTCTAACAAGCAAACAAACAAAGAAAGAAAGAAACAAAGAAACACACAAACAAGCAGATTTACATTTTGGAAATCACAGGAAGTATTTTGTCTTAAAATTGCATGTACTTACTTGAAGTAAGAAGAAGCTAATACCAAAATCTCGCACTCTCTTCACAAAGTTTTTTTCAGCGAAAGCTTAGAAAGGAATGGTTTGATTAAAACCAAACAGAATATACCACTGATCACTGGACAAAATGAAGGATACACTTCAGCTCTGAAATACTGACACCTTGCTTCTGAAATCGAGGCTTAATATTCCAGAATGTGACAGATATTTGCATCACTTTTGACGACACGTCGTATATCATAATTCTCAAACGAGCACTTCCTGGATATGCATGGCTAAAGTTCAGTCGATTCCATCAATATAGAAAACGTACTGTTTAATAAAGTTGACTTTACACACAGAAATATAGATATGTTTTAGAAAAAAAGTATTAGCGAATATGGATTAATAGAAAGGATGGGGGTAGGGGCAAATTATTCATGACGCATACTTTTTTAAATAAATGAAATAACTTATAATCAAAATGAAAATAAAAGAGGAAGTTATAAAATTATTTTGCCCCGATTCATCACATATCCAGGGAGGTGTAGACTCTTAAACCCCCTCACCTTGACTCAACATTCATAACGACGCCAACAAACTCGTGAAAGCTCCCCCCCCCCCCCCCCCCCCCCCCACTTCAAAACCGCGCCCGCACCTCCCGCACATACGGGCATGACGGAAGCTTAAAAGTGTCCCCAGACATGCCAGAAGACGAGATGAAAAAAAAAAAAAAAACGAGAAAAAGAGTCAAGAAGTCAACACGACGAGGCAAGAAGACAAAAAGACATGATCCTCATTCTCGTCAATTGCAAGTGGACTTCTTCAGGACGAGAAGACAGGAAGACAAGATTCTGAATCCCGTCAATTCGACTTGATGAGGAAGAGATGACAAGAAGACAAAATTCTGAATCCTGTCAAGTCGTCTTGATGCGGATGAGATAACAAGAAGACAAAATTCTGAATCCTGTCAAGTCGTCTTGATGAGGATGAGATAACAAGAAGACAAAATTCTGAATCCTGTCAAGTCGTCTTGATGAGGATGAGATAACAAGAAGACAAAATTCTGAATCCTGTCAAGTCGTCTTGATGAGGATGAGATAACAAGAAGACAAAATTCTGAATCCTGTCAAGTCGTCTTGATGAGGATGAGATAACAAGAAGACAAAATTCTGAATCCTGTCAAGTCGTCTTGATGAGGATGAGATAACAAGAAGACAAAATTCTGAATCCTGTCAAGTCGTCTTGATGAGGATGAGATAACAAGAAGACAAAATTCTGAATCCTGTCAAGTCGTCTTGATGAGGATGAGATAACAAGAAGACAAAATTCTGAATCCTGTCAAGTCGTCTTGATGAGGATGAGATAACAAGAAGACAAAATTCTGAATCCTGTCAAGTCGTCTTGATGAGGATGAGATAACAAGAAGACAAAATTCTGAATCCTGTCAAGTCGTCTTGATGAGGATGAGATAACAAGAAGACAAAATTCTGAATCCTGTCAAGTCGTCTTGATGAGGATGAGATAACAAGAAGACAAAATTCTGAATCCTGTCAAGTCAACTTGAGGAGGATGAGATGCATTGGCGTAAATATCCCCCTCTTTTTTGAGAGGGGGGGGGGTGTGGCGTGTACAAATATCCCCCCTCCCACTTTTTAAGGAAGAAATGATATTTGAATTAATCAATTAAGATAAAAATTAAAATGTGCGTAAGGGGGGGGGGGGGGTCTGTGCAGGCGGGTGAGGGCGTGTGTTTATACTTAAAGGGGGTACCCAATGCTGAAACAATGTTAGTTCATTTAGAAGAGCATGATTATATTTTGTAGTCAAGTCTTGACTTTTTATGAGAAAATTAGCCAAAATGCGTTGATTTCGATTGAAAAATCATCAAATTTTTCATTTTATTCTTCTTAGAATTTCCATCTCGATCATATATCAATTTTTTTTACCATTGTGTAATCACTTTAAGTGTGAGTTCGACAGAAAAAAAAAATCGGCAAAAAAGTCGATCATCCCCCCACTCCTCAAAGTGGATTTACGCCGGTGATGAGATGACAAGAGGACAAGATCCTGGAACTCGTCAAGTCAATATCGTCAGAACGAGAAGACAAGAAGACAAGATCCTGGATCTCGCCAGGCTGACTTGATGGGGATGAGAAGACAAGAAGACAAAATCCTGGATATTGTCAAGTCGACTTTGTCAGGACGAGAAGACAACAATAGCCATGTATCTGCATTATTCCATACCAGGAGATGAAGAAAAATTCCTGTATATTTATGAGATAAGAAATATAAGCAGCCAACCAAGTTAGCAACTAGGCTTAGTAAGCAAAGGGCTGCTTTAGTTGCCAACTAGACTTCGTCAGGTTTCATGAATATGGGCCCTGATCACTGTTTGCATGGTTTCCAGTCAATAATTATATGAATAAAAGTCCGATTACTGCCATCTACCGATGTAACACGGAACAGATATATATTATTATATGAATATAAGTCAGATTACTGCCATCTACCGATGTAACACGGAACAGATAGATATAATTATATGAATAAAAGTCAGATTACTGCCATCTACCGATGTAACACGGAACAGATAGATATAATTTCTTTTGCCAAATTTACTTGTGAAAACGTCCTGTTAATGCCATGGCGTTAATTCATTTCGAAATTAGCCTTGCTTATTATAATGCATGCAGCAAAACAAACTTCAGCCATACGAAACAGTAGGCTAGCAATGTTGCCCGCGGTCTTTGTTTCTTAATGTATCTGAATTTTCTCCTGCACCCTCACCTGCTCTCTATCCAAGATGTAATCTTTTGACACAGATTAGAGATCAGCCGAAAAGAATGCGTATAATCTAACACTTCACTCCAGTGAAGATTTTGAGCATTTTTTTTTTCTTGCACAAGGTATCATAATGAGGAAACACAGTCATAGAATGTGCCCATGTAAGAAAATGAGAAGAAAGAAAAGAAAATAATTTTTAAAAAAGGGAGACGGAAAAATGCGAAAAGGTGACAACAATTCCGTCTTCTATATCAGTTGCTTTATTGAATTTCATTTGCAAGGAAGATTTCAAACGAATTAACTTTATTCATTGCAATTCTTGAATTAATTTCCATGATTGCTTTGTAAATTATTTTTTAGTCATGTTTCGTTAATTTTGAAAATTGTATACGGCCTTGCTGAACATCAAGTTAGCTGATGACAGGTTTTTTATGGCGATTTTGACACAATACAATGCAACTTACATTTCACCAACTTAGTACGATTGGTGCCCAATCCATCCCGTCATTATGCCAGTGCTCCCTACATACTCTCTCAGCCTCTTAGTGCCATATCTATAGCCGTTGGTGATCATGGTTCCTTGCCTTCTCTATGAGCTCCATTCCCTTGTCTTTCAATTCTCTCTCCTCTAACCATTTCTGCAGACTGTCCATCCTACTGTGTAATCACACCAATGGATTGGTAGCCTTCAATAATGTAGGTATTATTGAAACATAAAGGCAGGTTCACGTTGTTTTCAGAACTTAATACCCACATTATGTTTTATACTACAAAACAAAAACTGAAACAACAACAACAGCAATATCAATAAAAGCAACAACAATGACGGCGACGAAACATAGTAAAATAGTATTTACTCCAGTTTGGTCTGAAAAATCTTATCGGCTGCTTGGATAGTTGAATCCACGACAACTGACTGCCAATGCATGGGATGTCGACACTCAGTTTTTTTTTCTCACATTCTTTTATTCATCACCCATGTGCTGTTACAGTGAACATGCAGGGAGCGGGAGGGAAAAAGGGGGTAGCCGCAACTATCATGACGAGGCATGCCATGTCTCACTCTCGGAGCTCAAGCAATCCTCGGCAAATGAAAAAAGTGCCTCAAACATGTCGAACGAAAAAAGCAAAGGCTTATCATAATTTCTCCGTAATGGACAGGGGAGGGGACATATTGTATTCATGTGCAGGCAAGCATTTTATTTTCATAAGCAAATTCAGTAAACTTCTTTACTTAGTTCAATCGACCAAATCAGTTCATAAAAAAAATCTAAGCGCTGATGCTATTTTCTGACCAAATGTGATCACAAAATAATCTGTGTTATTTCTTTTATATCCCAAACTGTCATTTCGCTAGTACTATACTTTGTACGCAATATGATTATATCAAATATTCTTATTTAATTTATTATTTCTTGCAAGAAGATGTGTGCCGGTATGTCGTCCTAGAGGGCGTACTTGAAAAGCAGTTTACTGCATGAATGGACCTGCCATCTGTTTCAAATAAAACTGTCATATGATAAGAAATGGTTCCACATTTTTAAAGAGGGTTTGAGGAGAGGAGGAATTGGCGGATACATAAACCGGAAATGTTGATACACTGTTAAAGATAGCGTGATAGGAATACGATTAATCAAAGTTATAAAATCTAGTCCATTTTTCATTCTTCAGATTTTCTCTTCACTAGTTTTCATATTCTACGTTCATCACATCATCATCTTTTAAATTCGAGTGCTCTTACTCTTTTCTAGAGGCTGACAGATAAGATCATTCTCATCATAATCGGGTTTTGAGACTCGATTTGTCATACCTAGAAATTTCATAGAACACATGATAAAAGAACATAAGTAATTTGACTACTAGATGTTTCCAAAGAATACCGGAAGATGTATTCTATATGTATTGTATTGTGTTTTCTTGAACCGCATTGATATTAATCAATATTTTGTATTTTCTAAAACATAAAGTATATTAAGTTATTGTGACCAAACATATCAGAGTAGCTATTACTTTACAAGACTAGCAGAAGTATAAATCAAGTATACAAATATGATTATTGCCTAGAAAGAAAAAAGAGAGAAAAAAGAAGGGCGAATGAATATTCAAAATACATAAACAGAAAAAAGAAAGAAATATGAATATTCTGTTTTTTTCTAACTTTATCCTAAATTTTCTAACTTCATTTATCAATACACAAGCAGTGAACAGAGTCAGGTGTATGGCACAGTGCAGTTACAAGAATGCCAGAGGCGATGGCAGGGTGGAAAAAAAAAAAAAGAACTTCACTGTGATAAGCCAGGTTAACAACTCGGCGATGTGGCGTACCTAGAGAAAAACAGTGAGTGTAAAATGGTGCAAAGCTGAAAAGCAAGTCGAAGAGGAAAAGAATAAAATTAATTTGGAATGATTTTTCAAAAACTTTTTTCAGACATTTGAAAAAATTTGCTTTCTTTTGGGAAATATGTTATAAGCCAGGTTAACAACTCGGCGATGTGGCGTGCGTCTGAAATCCAGCTAACAGTGGAAGTTATACATGTATACTGATTTAGCGGACCCAGGTTCGAGTCAGTCGGATGGTGGTAAAAGGTCGTCCCAGACGTAAATAATATCTGATTGAATTGAATGAATACACGTCTGCAAAAACCCAATTCAACAGCAACTGCAGGCTCTTCACTTCGATATATTTTATGAATATTTATCTTATATATTATCTTAAATCCTTGGAGAGAGAGAGAGAGAGAGAGAGAGAGAGAGAGAGAGAGAGAGAGAGAGAGAGAGGGAGGGAGAGAGAGAGAGAGGGGGGGGGGGAGGGAGTGGGGAGGAAGAGGGGAAAGAAGGACCGCTGCATTTCTGATTCACTGCAGTGCTTTAATGATTTTGTACAATCCCCTTGTGAATGAGTGCATGCATAACAATCATGACATCACTATTCAGTATTTTGAAAAATGTATTTGTCACTTTAATTAGGTTCATTTTTCTTATTTCTTCTTTTTAACGGAGAGCAATCAAATTACACTCGTAACCTGGGTACAGATCTGAAATCATGAATTTTACTGGTTTGAAAATTGTTGTTGATTTCAACATGTATTTATAGAAGTGCGTGCACATCACTGTTGGTGTTGTTGTGATGCGTTTTTGACAGCAATATAAATCAGCTTTTTGGAACACATATCACAGTATGAAGCATGTTGTGTCTATTTGAATAAAGGTGGCATGCAGTATGCAATGAAACATCAGTATGAGGTAAATAGATCAAAACTTATCTATTGCCTGTAAATACTCCATGGACAAGCAAAAATCATATTGATTTATTGAGCTGTATATGACATGTTTGTTGAAAATATACCCTTTTATCCTACTACACTCATGGCATTTGCTTAAGCCTCAGCTAGTTCGAAGAAGTTATGAGATAAGAATACTTGTTTTATTCATACAACTTGAAGAGGTTCATTGTACCATTTACTCAAGATATTTGCCTAATATCTGCCGTGTCAGGTAATACCTTTTTAGAATTGCGTGAGTTTTATCATGATTAATGGATTGATCCAGATCAAAGATCTGTTTGTTTAATGGTATGAATATGTCATGAATAGAAAATATTGATAACTATAAGGTTAAAGAGAGAATGCATTGATATAAAAGCTTTGTCTATCATCAGTCCAAATGTGATAACAAGAAAGAGGTGTTTTACAAAGACGAAAGAAAGATACTGGGTGGAATTACCTACTTTGAAATTAATTTGAATCAGCACTGAGCTCTGAGATCAACTTCTCACCTCATTCGTTACATTTACGTGATATAATGTTTGATTTGTATGCAAAATCTAAAAGGGGATTTTTGAAATCTAAAAATCCAGCTGTGTTATGTACTATGATGCGCAAGATCTTACTTTGTGTCCCAGTAAAGAAAGAAATTTGAAGAGTCTGCATACATCTCTGGATGGATGCGGGAGGGGTTTGGAATCTCGATATTTGTTTTGATGATATACATTTTCTTAGGTTAAAAATAATACCGAAAAAGAGTTACAGCATTGACACCCGTGGTCTCCATCTATTACTAATTCAAATTTCGACAAAATTGCTCAGTGTAGCCACATTAGATTTTTCAAAGAATGACCCTTCCTCAATTTATTTTTCAGAAAAAAGAGTATTAACCTCTCCTTTCACCAAGGCCGAATCCCTTACATGCAAAGAAGGAGAAGGAGAAGGAGAAGAAGAAGAAGAAGAAGAAGAAGAAGAAGAAGAAGAAGAAGAAGAAGAAGAAGAAGAAGAAGAAGAAGAAGAAGAAGAAGAAGAAGAAGAAGAAGAAGAAGAAGAAGAAGAAGAAGAAGAAAAACAAGAAGGAGGACGAGGAGGAGGAGAAGAATCGGAAACACAACTTCCCACCACACACACGCACACACACGCACCCTCACCGACACACACACTCATTCACCCACTAGTTCTTCTCTGTGTCTTTCTTTCTCTTTCTCCTTCTTCTTTCTCTTCTTTGGAAAATAACATTGAACACCTACTTTCTCTTATTTATATTTTCATCTCTGTCTTTCTTATTCCTTTTTCTTAATTTTCTTTCTATTTATTCATATTTTCTTTCTTCCTATTCCCCTCTCTATCTTATTTCGCGGCCCCGAATGAGCGCGCGTGTGTGTGTGTGTGTTGTGTGAGGGTGTGAGAGAAATCCTTGACTGTTCAAGACAGTGCTGTTGGATATTTGGATATTAACACAATTTATCGTAGTGATAACAAGTCATCAAGTCTAACTCCCATTCAAGTTCCCTCCTCAATTGCTTTACATTTCCTGGATTTGTAGTTTTTCTTCTTTAGGTGCTCTTATATGTTTTTCTGCTTTGACAGCTTTACTAATTTTTTTATAGGAAATTTTTGTTTTGAGATGCGATATATCATAGCTGAACTCCTTCAATACACTAAAACTGACACGAATTTCTGCCTCTGAAAATATTAGTTGTTAATCAAACCTAGTGGGGTTGGGTTTCCTTACAATCGAAAACTATTTTCTGATATTAAAAGGTTCAAAGATAAGAAACTATAGATGCAGAATTGCTCAATTTTTTCAACTTTTTCAACTATAGCAATCATGATAATTCCTTTTCTAATTTTTGTTGTTGTTTTTTTTACTTACCGTCTTCAGTAAACCTTAACCCTTTAATAATTTACAATTGTTATCTTTATCTTTGGGTAGAGGTTCAATTAGGTGCTATGTACTTCACTATTGTAGATAACAAGGATAAAGTATAGTCATGTGATCTTTGCTGTTTACACTATTTTTGATCTTCATTGTGCTATCAATGATTAAATAGTTTTTTATAAATCATTTAGGCCTATTCTAGTTTATAAAGAGGTGCAATCTTAATGTACCATGGACTATAAGATTTCATTTTGGCTGTTTACGATGTTATCTTTTTACGATGAATTTATTTGACATGCAAGATAACATTGATTTTTGACAAGAAGGATCAAAATACTATGTGCTGTTTGACATTATAGATAAAACAGCCATGTCATATGTGCTGAGAATGTAGTTAATATGAGAGTGTCAAAGCATATTCGTTTATAAAAATAAATAATAAACTGCCTGTGAGATCGATAATCACACTATAGATCCTCAAAATGCAGGCATATATCCTGAAATGAAGAAATCAAGTTAAGAGTCTGTTTTTCCTATACAGTGCGTATAAAAATGTTAATCTTTTGAAAAATCTGTCAAAAATTACACTTCAAAATATTTAGATTTATCATGTCAGTATATACCCAGCAGTCTCACTGTGCCACTAGCAAAACAAATTTTCGTTCATGCTTTGGCGAACACTTACTGTTAATGATCAGAGTGCAAAAAATGAACTGCGCCAGATTGAAAGAAGAGGGGAAAATTAAACCAACAGTCCGAATAAGTACTCCCATTCAAAGAGTTAGCTCTTCACCACATCGTGTCCCGACTGCATTTTTTTTCCGTCAGTACTTGGGCACCCTACACGAGAGGGCAGTATTTTAAGGCGACTTTCACGTGATATATTACTAGTCATGCTAGTCAAGGGTTCGAATCCCTGTGACGCTGCTAATTTTTTGTTGTTATGAAATTGATGACAATGGCGTTTATTCCGTTGACAAAGTCGCTGATAGACGGTCTTCATTGTCACCCTCACTTTAGAGCCGTGTCAAAATACTGCCCTCTCGCGTCGGGTGCTGACGAAAAAAAATCGCGCCCCGACTGCCTCTGACTGGTTGATTGACGGATGGATGGTTTGAGCAATTGATTGATTTTTTTTTTAAATCAATTTTTATTCGTTTCTCTCATAAAACAAATTTCAAACATGGTACAAATTACGATCACGTATATAACACAAACTGCAAGTGAAATGATATTCTAAAACAGTTTTAATTTTTTGTCTAACAGAAGGCTTTAAAACGAATTTGATAATACTTTAATATTGAAAAAAAATCCATAAATAAAAACTGTGAATAAATCAATTCATATGTTCTTAGTTCTCAAGCTGACAAGCGTTTTTTTTTCTTACAAGATCAATTTTCATATAACATAAATATGAAAACTCAATTAACATAAATCTCATTGAGATAAACATATCTAGTTGTATAATCCAACAATTTTGTTTTATAATGTAGTAACTTACACCTCTCTTGCACTGTTGTCCTGAGAGAAAAGTTTTCTCTTGTTTTTACCCGACCCTAACCGACTCCCCCCCCCCTTAACCCCCCTCCCCCTTACCGGTGGACGACTGGCTCTGGGTATCACTTATTTGTTTAATATTCAGGTTTTCCCATTTAGAAAAATGTATAGTTAGAGTCCCCGTCATTGCTGACTATTTCCTTTCGGCTACTTATCCCCTATAATACTATTCTTTATTTCATTAAATAAAGGTGGTTTTTTAAGTTCTCTATTTCTTTATATTAGATATTTAACAAGAATTATAAAGTGATTAGTTAATTAATGTTTTCCTTTATTTCTCTCCTCCTTCCCAACTACAGTTATGTATTTCAAAATCTAAAAATTATGTGCACATTTTCCACACTGATTATGCAAATTCACAATCATAAAATAAATGTCTGTATGTTTCTTCTTTTTCTTTTTTTCGCAAAATGAGCATAAGTTAGTCGAAACAAGACCAAAACGGAAGAGGTGCGGTGGTTTGTATATAATATATTATGTATAAGTTTGAACTGAAACTCTCTTAGTCGACTATCAAGTGTACACTGTCTTAGTCTCAAAAATATGTTTTCTGTTTCCTTGCAATGAAACCCATAATTTCTTCCAATTCCCTCAAAAACCAAAGGTTTAAATCCATCTTACTTTATTAATTGTACATAAATTTTTTTTGATTTTACATCAGATATATTAGTTGTTTTCTTTCCTAAAGGTAAATCAGTGCCAGAATTATTTTTTTCTTCCATTCTAATATTATTTTTCCAGCAAAAGGGTAAAGAGGCATAAAAGAGCTAGCCTTTCAATGTCATTCACTTCTAAACCTAAATCGACAAAAATGTCGGTCACATTTTAGATTATCATCGTTTTCCAGAATGTGCTTTAATTTGTAGATTCCTTTGTCGTATCCACAACCTCTTACAATATATACTCCTTCCTTTATATCGAATAAGCTTATTATTGAAAAATTACCACATCACCAATGTCTGTGCTTCCTATATGTTTCGTATTCACCCATTCTTCTAATAAATCCTTATAAAATTGTGGAGCTGCCACTTTTAATAAACCTGGAATATAGTCACATGCAAATATGAAATCTCCGCCCAGGTGTTTGGTGACAAAGTTAAAATATTGTTTCCATTTCATGTCTTCATCTTTATTCAGAAGTCTTCGAATCCATATATGATATTTCACTTGTGCAGAAAAATTCAACATCTTTAATCCCCCTTGCTTATAATCTAAAAACATTGTATTTATATTAATTTTATCTTTCTTTCCTTTCCATATGAAATCGAAAGTTAATTCGTCCAATGAATCATAAACCCATTTTGGAACAGGAGTAAGTGGCGGAACTTTGGAATAAATGTGCACCTTCTATAGTTGAATCTTTCCCCATGAGTGTTAAATCCCTTTGCTTCCAAAAATTTAAAAGTGATTTTATTTTACTTAAGATTTCTTTGTGATTTAGATCCTTTTTCTTGTGTTCATCAAGGGAAAAGAAAACCCCTAAAACCTTAAGAAAGTCAATTATTTCGCCAAAGGAGAAATCACACTCTAAACGTTGGCATAAACCTAACCTAATATTTTAGTTTTGTCGTTATTCACTTTTATTCCTGAAAGTTTTTCGAAAACTGCAAATAGTACTTGTAACCTGTTAATTGATTTTTCATTGCGAGCAAAAAAATGTCATATCATCCGCATAAAGTACTACTTTAGTTTCCTTATCTCCAAAATTAATTCCTTCCAGCAATTTATCTGTTCGTAATGTGTGTGCCATTACTTCAATATATAAGACAAAGGGGTACGGAGAAAGAGGATCTCCCTGTCTTACTCCCCTTTCTACTCTGAAATAACCAGTGGACCCTCCTTCATTTAATACGCAACTTAAAGTATTCGTGTGTAAAACTTTAAACCACTTTTAAAAAGATGGATCAAAACCAAATGACGACAGAACTTTTTGAAGAAATTGATGTGAAACCGAGTGAAAAGCTTTTTCGAATTCTAAAGCCAACAAAAAAAACAGGTATATTATAACGGGATGTATGAAAAATAATATCATCTATAATGCGCATAGCCTCACCAATATTCCTCCCCTTCATATAACCCACCTGATCTCCCATAATGAATTCATTCAATACTTTCTTGATTCGCTTAGCCAAGATTTTTGTTAAGATTTTATAATCGACATTAAGAAGGGAAATGGGTCTATAATTTTTCAGTAAAAGAAGGATCTTTCCCATCTTTAGCGATTAACGTAATTACTGCTTGTTTTTGTGACGATGATAAATCTCCTGATCTAAATGCTTAATCTATATGCTTCATTCAAGGAGCCTTTAGCTAAATCTCCAATATCCGGTCAACAGGTACAATAAAATTATGAAGATTAATATATCAATCAATCGATTGATAGTCGGTGATTTCTTGATTGACTGACTGAATGACGATCTATCGGCTGATGTATTGATGAGCTGTTTGTTGATTCATTGATGTTTTGATTGGCTCATTAAATAATCTGCAGATATATTAATTGGTTACTTATATTCTTGACTGAATGACTGGTATGTGGATTTAATGTATGTGTGATTTGTGAACACTGTCCTTTAAGGTCTTGAAGTAATTTTTGCACATTAATTCTCACTCATACATGAAGCAATGGAATCATTAAAATTATGATGGACAAACTGACGCAAATTCGTAGACTATCATAACAAATACAGAAGAGCGTTGGAATGGGAATACTTATTTAGTCTGCTAGTATGATTTTTCCCTCTTCTTCCGATTTTGGTTAAGTCATTTTCACGCTTTGGACAAAATCGTCAGTTCTCGCCGAAAGGTGAACAAAAATCCGTTTTGTTGGTAGAATTTGATAGAAGAGACTCTTGGGCATTTTTCAACACTAAAAAATCTTCTATATATTTTGAAATGTAATTGCGACAGATTTGTCTAAAGTGTACTTTTTTATACGCACTGTATACTGGTATACGCCATGTGTTGTCAGATCAAAGTCATTTATTAAATGAAGAGAGTTTCTTCTCTTTGCATGGAGATTACATTGAAATTTATTAATTCTTTGCTCCTAGTTTGGTTGAGGAATTACAAATAGTTAAGTTTGTCATCTTATATATTCCTAACGTTTATATTCTGTGGGTGTGCGTGTGTGTGTGTGTAGGGGGGGGGGGAGGTTGCAGAATGCTATTGTACATATCCCCATCCCCGGGATCTACTTCAAAATAATGAAAAGGTTAGGATTTTGAAAAGCTAAACTTATTTTCTTTCTTCACTTGTTGCTGAAATTGATTGCATCGATATTCACAGCACAAATAATGATTTTTGTCATTGCTTTTATGGTCTCATGTCATCATCATTTCAGCACAGTGTGCCAAGTTCAGCGGACGTGCAGTTTCCTGTTTGTTTTCAAGAAGGGCTGGGTATGAGAATCATCCCAAAATGTTAGCTTGGCCTCATGTTTTACCAACGAAAATTAAAATGACAATTTTTTCACAGTGCATCACTCATTTATCACTTTTTTATTAATTTGCCACATTCATCGTTGCATTATTATCATTTTCATTCTCATTATCATTATCATCGCATGCATTATCATCATTACCATCATGCTCTCATGATCAACATTATCATCATCATTATCATCATCACCATAGTACTAATGATAGTAATAATTAAGAGAATCCATTATCGGAGATCAGAGGAATAACTCGTCTTGGTTTTATGTTCAAGATGTCTGTTAAATGCTTATTTTGACTATAAGTACTCAAATGAGATCCACTTGTATATCTTTGAGAATTTGTTTCCGATTTCATTAAAAAATATGAAATTTTGTACGCGCTTTGACCTTTTTCATACACTTCTAACCATTCAATGTTATTTTTGTTACATTTTGAAGATTTCTTCACGCCTAGAGAAATCACCACCACACTTTTAGCCTCTTCCACTTTTTTCAACAACGCAACGCAACGCAAAGAAATACATTTGTGAACAGATATTTCATTTACACGCAAGTGACTTTATTAAAAAAGATTATAACACCATATAACATATTGACTCAAGTTATGAGATTGTAAGTGATGTCTATAGTGAAAAAATCCTATTTTCTATACGTGTTCTCATCTCAAAAGTGAGTATTTTCCTCTTGTACCAATATTCTAACATCTGCAGGAGGATTTGGTTCAGTATACCACTAAGGAAATTATGAATTTATCGCTCCAGATACAGAACAAACTTCTTTATATATAGAAGTGAGGAGCAAGTAATGTATTTAACGATTTTTTTCGATCAGCTGCTTCATAAATATTTCATCATGCAAAAAAATGAATGTATTGGAATGTTGATTCACATAATCAGGTCTGTCAAGATTCGATCATCTGCTTAATTATTTTACATTTATAATGATCACCATAAGATAAAGATAATAAGTGAAGTTGCTCTACATGTGCGGAAAATGACACTTGTAATAAATTTGTTTGAAATAAGGCTAATCTGATTTCGTGTACATTATTCTTTTGAAAGCAAAAACAGTCAAACAGGCTTTACAGAGAAAAAGAAAAATATATAGGCGAAAATATATTATGACTTCCAAAGTCTTCTCTGTAAGGTGCTATATCCCTTTCTGATTCGTTCCAAAGGGTATTAAATCTATTTTGGTGAGGGGTTACTATGATTATACAGTCAGCGGATCAACAACCCCGTGACAAAATTTGGTCTCGTCAACACTTAAAAGTTATCAAGAGGCATACAACGCGCATAAAGTATGTTTAGAATGAAAAGCTACATGCACGTTAATGAATAACACAAAAATATTTGAATATATTAGTATGTGGTATTTTACTTTGAAATATATTAATATCTTTTAAAATTTTATAATACATCTACACACATAGAAATAAGCCAAAGATAGTGAAATACAATACAAGGATACAAGTTGTATAGCAACCCAACTTTGTAAGATCTAGTGACCGAAAATAATGCATCACGGAGGAAGATTAGATTGAAAATCTTGAGGTAATAACAAAATACAAAATTACAGACATCAGAAATGATGTTTTCAGACACTTTTCCCCGTTTTTATGATGACTATGCGTCTTAAGAATCTTAAGAATTTTAATGATATTAACATTAATGATGTTTTTTTAATGATGAGACTTATGACAATATACACAAACATCAATATGGAATTACGAGTGCATTTATGCATATATCTGTATATGATGTATATACTAAAGCCTTAAAGGGGGTAAAGAAAAAAAATGTACAAAATATAAGCAACCTGCAAATGAAAAATGTCTATGCAACGTTACGTTGGGTATACGATGTGCACTTTATGTAGTGGCCGAGGCAAAGGAGGAGGGGTCAAATTTGATTCAGGTGACAACTCTCTGGATCTATGGGTTTTTAATCATTTCAAAGACTCTTCCCCATGATGTGCATGCATTTGTATTACACTTTCGTTGTTATATACATTGTCGAATGACGATACTTTTATCATTCCTTGAATAGTTTCCTCATCTGAACTGAATTTTTCATCCAGATCAATAGCCACAGACTGCTTAGAACTATTGGAATATGTGTCAGCAGAGTTACTCGACGTCATAGACGCATAGTTACTATATGTAGAAGAAACAGAGGATCCCAATACGTCAGATGATCTTGTGTAACAATATGAAGTTTGTTCTTTATGTAGATGGTTGTTTTGAGTTGTAGTGTTATGTGTTACTACAGCTTCTTCATAATTGGGATCACTTAAAACTTCTGTACTTCCGAGACTCTTTAATCTATTGTGTTGTGAAGTTGCATTAAAGTCTTCCATACTGTGGGCAGTCATTGCATTTATTTGAGCAACGTTAGTTTTTTGTTCGTGTTTCAGATATCTGTATATGAAAACAGTACAGAATGCGCTAAAGAATACTATGAGCACAATGCTTGCAATGGGAGTAAATAGTGCAATTAAAGCGGTTTGAGAAACTCCCACGTTAGGATAGTTGCTGACACTGTCGCCAGTATTTTCTGCTTTTTCAAACTCCTTTATCTTCAAAGTCAGACTATGAGAACTTCGAACTAATTTTGTATGGGGTGTAGGTGTCATTAAGCTACGTATTTCATTACTCCCATTAGCATGATTAGAAAATGCTTGTTTAGATGTGTTACTTCCAGCAGTTCGATTATCTAAATTAATGCCATCCAATTGGAAAGCGAATAGATAATTTCTACAAGTAGTGCGATTCTCAATCATTATGGCACAAGAAATGTTACTTATTTTAGGTACTTCACTATTCAGATTTATTGTCAAAGAAGAACTTCCAAGGGACCCTACTTCTCGAATAATAAAGTCCTCATTTTCTGGGACAAGAATCTCATTTATATACCATTGAAGAGATATGGAACTAGGTGTCATAGGGCCAATACTTTGAATAAGGCAAAGGAAAGATATTTCATCTTGATCAAAGTAACTATTCGGCATATATACAAGGTCGAGTGCTGCTTCCCTACAAGGGCTGGATAGCTTATTTGATGCTTGCGTTACATCTGCACTTCTATCACCTTCAGTACTAAAGTCACCATTCATGATATCTTCAATTACTATCTTAGACGTTGACAATGATGTGCCAACGGAGTTGATTGCAAGGCAGGTGGCGATGACAATCTGATTCTTCCTATCTTCATGAGCAACACTATCGTTAGCAATTGACAGTACTATCGTCTCGCCTCTCTCATCTTTACATCCTTCCAGAAGATCTGGAGGATGGCATGACCAATACAGACCACTGATGTTAGGAAAGCTTTCTGCATAACAGTGCAGTTGCAATGAATATGCATAATCATTTGAAAGCAGTGCGGCTTCTAATGGTTTTATTATCACGACTGGTTTATGTAGAACAATGAAGGGTCCGATGGAACAAGAAAGTTCATGATCAGGAAAGAATATGGGACTTCTCACAACGCAATGTAAAACTTTCTGATGAAAATCTCGAGTTATTATGAAAGTTCGGTTTAAAACGAAATAATCTTTATTGTCAGTCAGGCTATCGTATGACGAAGGGATATTTTCAACTCCGATCTGCCACGTAATATTAACAGGCGGGCTGCCAAAAGGGACCTGACACCAAGAAGATATACTATCTTCCTCATGTAAAGTCTCGAAGTCTTTTGGCCCACATGTTACTTCGTCGGTCCCAGGGAAATATAATACCGTGATCCTTGCAATAAATGACGAAAAGGTTTTCAAATTGAATTGTTTATCCACACGATTAAAGAAACACTGCACAGAATGTGACTTCCTATCGATATTGTATATCAAAAGTGAAGTACTTTTTGAACATGTATGATTGTCGTATGAGGGCAATATTACCATGTTATCCTCTTTCGGGTAAACTTGCCACCTCAATGAATCTGTATTGGGATTGAATCCTGACACCGTACAGCTAATATCAGCTTTCCCACCTATTCGAACGGTAACGTTGTTTGGATGAGAAGAAAAATAGGGAGTATCTGGTGCGCATGATGAACGAGCTTTGCCATACCACAGTTGAAGCACAATAAGCAAGAGAAATGCTGAAAAAGGCTTCCTTCCAAGACAATGCATGATTTTAACAAGTACGGTGACAAGCTGAATCTGATGCGATATGTAACATTGCAGCATGATTTTGTTAGTCTCTCACAGTGTTAAGCAGATATAAAAGGCAGCGGAATAGTCTGTTGCCATGAGCATAATGAGGAAAGCATATCGAAACATATCATGAAACTTTCGATAGAAGAGCACCTATCACGTCTGCAAAGTGATTACATAGCGTCATTTATCTTTACACTGTGGAACTAGAGGATAAAGAGCAGAGTGCGATATAAAAGAGTGTTAACTTTATTATTGTTGTTCAGTGTTGTTTTCATTTGTCATGTTCTTTTAACAACGATGTGCCATGCACGCAGGTTCCCCTTTCAAAATATTGCTCAGTAGTCCCTGAACTGAAAAAGTGTTGAGGTATATTTATGCCAGCTATTCTGCACCTCGCAATAAAATCATCGAAATGTTATAGTCTAATGAAATGCATGTTTTGGGGCTAATTTGAAAATATGACGAAAATGCCTCTTTTTCCGAAAATGGGCACCTGGGCCACGTTTTTCTTTAAATGTATATAAAGCCCAAACATTCAGAATAAATCTATGACATGCTACCTAAATGCACCGAATGCATGCAACATGTGATTTTGAAAGGCATCTATATTTGTTTCAAAATAATTTTACAATGCAAAAATCATTATTACCATAGAAACCCAACAAAGAAAAATTATTGAAATGAACAGTGCATCAGGATGAGGGGCAGGGTCAAATGCGAATTAAAAGTTGCACTGGTATTGCTATGTGAAGCACTCCTCTTTCTTAGATTTTTGTTGATGATTGTCAGGCCTTTGAATCCAACTGGTCATCCATGCAGACAGAATTCTAAAGAATCTTAAATGACATTCTTGCACTATGTCAGGCGGAAGGATACTCTGCTGTTTGGTTATCAACTACGTAAAGCATCAGGTTAATGTTGCAGTACAGTTTGGAATAAGTCCCAATACCATATTCAAGTGAGAAAACATTTGAAGAAATGCCCCCCCCCCCAACAACAAACAAACAACAACAACAAAACGCATTCGAGCAGGAATACCTCCTCATCACCCTCTCAGCAATGCAAAATGACAGGCGTTATGCTCGATATTTACATGATCTACAGGCAAGATTTGCCAGACATAATTTGTGCATTTTGCAACTTTTCACTTTAGACCTTGCCCTTTCTGTTCATATACCACGTATACTGCACAATTTGTGTCTGGAAAATTGTACCAACTGGAGTATTATTTTAAAGAGGAATAAACATACTTTCTCGGTATATGCTAAGCAGAATGATGATTATGCCAGCGCAAGAGAGATATGATAAATTAAACTTGAGTTTCCAAAGTTGTTTTTTTTTAAATCATAGATGTCCCCATATCTGTGTGTGAGCTACATTTATGTTTCATCACAAAATGTGCAATCGGTAGGCGATCTCAAATAAAAGAACATGTCTAACCATTTTGTTTATACATTCCCAGAACGAAAGAGGTTTTTCCACCTTTCATAACTGAAAAGTATTTCATTCGATTCAGTTCAAATTTACAGGATATGAATTGAATAATTATCTTAATTTGTCATTTTGGTGTCAAATGATTTCATCAATTTACTTATATAATAAGTTATTTAGTTGTGACAGAGTAACATAAACACATTTTCTACGAATCACCAGTGTTGTTCACTTGTATATGCACCATTCCTTTAATCTTTCTATTACATATAACTTCACCCGATATCTGGTTTCCCGACTATATATCAGCAACCCATCTAGACTACAAATTTAGTTCCTGATGATGATCTATAAATCAAAAGATAGAAATTAAAACTCAGCAATGACTCTCATCGGAGTTTTATTTCTAATAATATGTAAACACACCATTGAAATCTCCACCCATCTGACAAGACATAATAGACGAGCTTTGTATTTGACAGCTTGAAGAAAACTGAACCTAAACATTAACTTTAATTCAAATGCCATTCAGACACTATTTTTTTAAGAAGACGGGACATTTAAAACAAATAAAATTACTTTGTGTTCATTTAACACTTATGCCTGTTATTTGCCAGTTTATCATTGCTGATTATGAAACACTTGTGCCTCTTAACCATGTTAACAGGTAAGGGTGTTTTTTAATGTCATTCTGACAATATTTTGGGATTTTATTTATAAGAAGACTTATGGGTGGTTCGTTCAACACCTTAGTAATTTTCATAGAAAAATGATATTCCAAATTTCTGCAATGACGGAAACACCTTCTTAAAAGAGCACAAAACAAACAAAAAAGTGCAGACCCTTGCGTCGGACGCAGAAATTTTACGAAATCCTTAATGGACCCGATGGAGGGCTAGGGATGCCAGAGACACGATCATGGTGCATGTTCTTCTATTTTCTCTTCATCTGATACAAAGTTTGCCTGATTCTGACAACTATTACAAATATTTAAATACTTTATAGCTACATTCATACTTTCCATCCTTTTCGTTCTCCAATAATTCTTCCTCATCTTGTTTTGCATGTTCTGTATATTTTTTGTGTAATTTACACTTGACCCTAACAAAACATACACACAGAAGAAAAAAAAATCCTACGGTATACAAAGCAAGCAAAATTTTAAGAACTGTGTTATCGTTATCGTATTCTTGATTACTGTCACCAGTATACATGGTATAAATCCGGGTAGTGTACGGAAACTGTGGTTGAATCATGGCGACAGGAACTAAGATCGTATCATTGTCTGTTTTGTGTAAAACAAAACTGTAACAACCAAAATCTGTTATTCCCCTCATGTTTGTCTTTGCGCAGCAAGATACAGATACATTTTCCTGAACCATAAATTGTGTGTGAAGATATGAATAGTTACTTAGGTTATTACCTTCAGACAGTACTTTTGTCCCGTTTTCAGAACATTCTATACTCCCCGCGGGTATACTTCCTTTCTTTGCAGAACATTCTATAAGTACCATTTCATTTTCAAGCATCACATCAGTAGATCTCACTTTACAGTAAGGTCTGCCCGGCAAATATTCAACAGATAAGTGCATTTTTTGGGCAATATTCTCAATGTTTTTATCTTTCTTCCTTGCAATACAAATGTAATTACCGGCATCATACCGTGATACATTTCTTATCGTGACTT
>CM057160.1:640807-657676 GCA_029962745.1 Echinometra lucunter | reverse complement strand
CGGAAGTTCTTTCTCATAGTGTTCCCACAGATATATTCAAAGTGGAAAAGCATTCAGTAAGCGGTATATGCATTTCCATTTAAAGAATTAGGGCGATGAGCATGTGTTGTATGCCTGCGAACATGAACTTTTGAAGATGCTGCTAAATAGATCACAATGAGTATCGCAAAGATATCCACTATATGTTTCCTTTTCATTCTTGATACAGATGAATCATGATTCATGTGGATCATATCCCCTATAGGTTATTGGGTCTATGTTTCAGGAAAATCACATTGTCAGTTGCGTTCATGTTAATAGATATATAATGAGTTTGAAGACAAGTGATAATGTCATTAACCTTTCGTCCATAGAACTCTAACATTAACCTCACATTTTTTCTCTTCCTGCGTCATTTCGTAAATGAAACGATGATGATTGAAGATTGTATATCGATTGACCTGTAAAGACCCGTTTAGAACCTCATGGAAATGCCAAATCTTCGAGATACCATAGTCGAGGTGCCGTAGTCGAGTGGATTAAGGCGTTTGGCTGGAGACGCGAGAATCGGGGGTTCGATCCCCGGCACGGCTCTTTATGCCCTTGAGCAAGACATTTTATCTACACTGCTCTTTTATCGTAAATCAAATAAATCAACGTGCTATAGGCATATTGCTAACAACGTGTGAATGTGTCTTTCTTAAAAAAAAAAAAGAGATGCCTTCTAAATTCTCTGTTGGTCAATCCGTATACAAAGAGAGGCACGGAAGTACTTGACCTTAGGAGTAAGCCGGGGGCGTAGCTAGGATTTCATTTTAAGGAGGGGGCAGTAGTGAGCATGCAAAGCGCGCTCCCTAGGAGGGAGGGTGCAGGTAGTGGGAAGTTCCCCCTCCCATGCAAAGCGCTGAAGCTCCGACAACATTCAACATTCAACATTCCTTGTCCGCTCCTCCTCTTCCTACGTTCTCTCACCCTTTTCTCTTCCTGCTCAAGCTTTCTCTTTTTTTGTAGCGTGGGGAGGGGCGACTGCTCCATTGCCCCTAACTGCGCAGGCGGAGTAAGCTAATTACGTGAAACATACAGATCGAATGGAAATCATACAAAACGTTAGCCATTTTCCGTATTAGGAAAGAGGCAGTATTTTTTTACATACATGTATATCACCGGCACAATGTACTACGCTTTGCATGTACTTTCAGAAACTCAATAGATTTTTTTTTGGTTTTGTTTTGAATAATGCTTTATTCATTCCTCTTGAGTTCAATATTACATTTCCAGGAACAATCACAATAAGTCACACATATAGTCGTTTATATACAAGGAAACTTAATGAAATACATTTATATCAATATAAACACAAATATGAAATTATGAAATTATCCATAACTGCAGAAAAAAAATAAGGAAATACAATGCATCAATCAATGGACATAGAAAATGTACCAAATTATACATGACTCCTTCTTTCATATGATACTTGAAAGTTAAAAGAAGAACTGAGATAGCAGAGGAAGGCATACATAGCCCCATCCTATGACACCTTTACGCCTTCATCTCGGCACCCTACTCCTCCACCCCCACTCTCTTCCAGTCCTACACTCACACACCCTCAAACACCCTCCAGTCGTACACTCACACACCCCTTGCAACCCCCCCCCCCCCACACACACACACACACACATACACCGGTTCATCAGTCCGTAAACAAAACCAAAAAAAAAGATATAGGGGAAACAAAAACAAAAAAAATCAGAGAAATGCATCAATCTGTTCCCATTTCCTTAAATGCGCCCCTAATTTCCCCTTTTTGTTGGCTATTTTATATTCTTCGTCTCTGTAATCTTTTATCATGGCGACTATTTTCTGTTCAGATGGTAGCTTGCCTTGTTTTCTAGAAGAAAAGATTACGTATTTTACAAGAAAAAATTATCACATGGATTCTTACAGTATTGCCTGATATTCCGATGAAAATGGATATCCAAACATAGATATAGGAATAAAAGTAAGATTACTGCCATCTACCGATGTAACAAGAAACAGACAGACACATTTGCTTGTGCCAAATCTCTTGTGACGAAGTCGGAGGGGGAAATAATAACGCTGCCGTCCGTCCCTCCGTCCTTCCGTCCTTTCATCCGTAACAAATCTTGTGAACACTGGTTTTGTTCGATAACTGTACTATTTGATGGATTTTATTGAAATTTGATATGAAGGTATATGGTATCAAAATAATGTCCAATTCAATTTCGGAGTAGGTCAAAGGTCAAAGGTCATAGCTCATTAAAATTGCCAAAAGGGCTAATCAAGTATCCGAAAATGTGGTTTCTGTTCGAAAACTTTCGTAATGTTAGACAGATTTTAATGAAATTTGATAAGAAAGTACATGTTATGAAGATATAGCCTAAGTTTGATCTCTGAGTACGTCATAGCTTATTAAATATGCGAAATAGCTTATTATGTATTCGAAAATGTTTCTGTTTGATAACTTTAGGCCTCAGTGAGACATACCTACCCCCCCCCCCCCCCCCCCCCCCCCCCACTTAGAAGTTATTCATTACAAGGAATGGACTATCACCGTCATGTGGATACTGGCTAAGTCAAAGTCACTTGCCTATAGTTAGTAGTATGAATGAAATATGATTCGAGAGCATTATAGAAAATTGAATCATTTTCATGTTATACCGCTATAGGTATATATTCTACAGAGGCATGGAAGACTGTGGCAACGCTTGTTATTTTTCTCCTAATTTGAATGAAATGAAACCCTGGAGACTAGTCAATGTAAATGAAAAGAGAGAATAGAGAGAAACCATTTTAATGAATTTTTAAAAATCGAAATGGGTTGTTAAATGAGAAAGTTATGAAAGTCTCGAATGTCTCCATTTACTTTCTATGGCGATCCACAATTGGCAAAGTCGCTTCAAACTGGCAGGTATCAAAGTTTGAAGATAACTCTTCATTCGTTTTGTACAGACAAAATTTCTTCATTATCTCTCAAGTTGCAGCTTATTTCTTTCTTAGCTCAAGATATACATGTATAATAGGGAAATTATATTTGACACAACGTGTTGAGTTCACAAAGAGACAAGCTGCACGTTGAGAGATAATGAAGAAAATCTGAAATTTTGTGTACAAAACTTATTGAGAGTTGTCCACAAAAACCTGAAGCAGCAGCAACTTTGCCAATTTCTGGCCAAAGAAAGTAAATCAAGTTTTTTAAAACTCTCATAACTTTCTCATTTCGTAACCGATTTTGATGGAATTTTTTATAAATTGCTTCTCTCTATCATCTTTTCATTAAAGCTTATTTTCCCCAGGGTTTCATTTTCCTTTAACTTTCTATGTATGGTCTCAGCTTGCTCAGATGAGAAATAATATTTGAGTATCCTCCACACGTGTAGAAACCGTAATATCAAAACCTGAAATATGTTTATCATGTCTATAGTCTCATCAGCATCATACTAGGTTAGAGGAGAAAGTGGAAGGTGACTTTAAATTTTAATTAAAATCACTCCACAACCAGCATGATGGGAAATCGTACAGTTTTGTGAGAATGCCATTTAAACAAGTAATTTAATTTTTTGTTAAATTAAAAAAAAAAATCTTTTTAAAACATGAAAATAGATAAAAACTTTCTTCTACCGCTTCTTCTTCTTCTTTTTCCTTTTCTTCTTCTTCTTCTTCTTCTTCTTCTTTATCTTCATCTTCTTGTTCTTCTCCCATATCTCCTTCTTCTTCTTCTCCTTCTCCTCCTTCTCCCACTTCTTCTCATTCAGTCGTGTAAAGTTTTCCGGTGTCAAAAATCGTAGCTGAAGCAACTTAAGCAAGTGACCAGGCGATAAGAGAATTGTAACTGGAAACTTCTTCCTTCTTCTTCTTCTTCTTCTTCTTCTTCTTCTTCTACTCGGCCAGTATTGGATTCAGATCGGCTAATATAGGTTGTTATCTCATTCACTGCCAGTCAAATTGATGTGATTATCATATGCAGCAGCATCATCAATAACCCTAAATGAAAATAGCTGGAGAGTTAAATATGCAGACATGCAGGTCATATAAGCATTTTCATGATTTTATTTTGCTTTTTCGTTAGCGTTGAGTGTTCGTCTCGATAGTCGATATACTGGGTGGTTTAAGATTATGTATTTACCGGTAATGAATTTAATGTATTATGAAAGTTATTTTCATTAGTAACTTGTTGAGGTTTCTACAGTCAATGAATACCATTGTTTTCAAAATTTTGTGGAGAATCCTAGGTGGTTCATTTTCTTGTAAAACAAGGTTTGAGTTGAATGGCTTTATCAACTCTCTTGGTGGGTTTTTGTAGCCATCTGTCAGTGAAAGAAAAATTATTGGGATTGAGATTACGCCTTAAGAGATCCTTGTGATCTTCACTAATATAAAATAAGATGACAGGCATAAATCTCGATCAAAAATATGTCAGATCTTCACTGAAAAGGCACAGAGAGCATCTCCGTTTTAATATCTGGAGTGCTGCAGGCATCTTCCATGAATTTTCAAAACGACATTTGTAACAAGGCAATAGCCATAATGTGTCACCCCACGTTCGTATATGAACTCATTCTTGCAGGTAAATTGTAACATCTGACCTCATTTGACCTATAACCCCAAATAACAATGAGGTTCCAGTATCCATCTACCATCCAAATGAGGTTGCAAATGGGCTTATGGTTCAAAGTTATCAACTCCAGTAGAAACTTGCAGGTAAATTCTAACATTTGACCTCATTTGACCTTTGACCCACATAAGTGACTGTTACCTCCGAATGACACTGAGGTTCCTATAGAGCATCTACTATCCAAGTTTGGTTACAAACAGGCACATGGTTGCTAAGTTATTCAAGTTGCATAAGCGTCACGGACGGACGGTCGGACGACTCGGAAGGACGGACGAAGGACATGCGCCACTTAGGATTATTTCTAACCTTCTAAACCTTCTAAGACTTTCTATAATATTTTCACTGAGAGACGCAAATTTCACAAGGAGCCTGCATAAAAACGTAATAATTGTAAACAGTACGCTAATAATGTTCATTCTTAAAGTTTATCCATGACTGAAACGCCTTCTTTTTACCTTAGCTAACCGTCTTTCTTAAAAATATAAAGAGCGCGAGATGTAAGGATTGCGATCATTTCAGGTGACATTACTTTCATGGTTAACATAGGCCCAGCTGCAATATTCAGCACACACGAATCGACTTTAGACCCATCTCGGAGATTGAAACTCCTTAGGCAGATAGGTAGGCCTTCAGGTGCTTGTTCGGGAGTGGCGACATAGAGGATGTTACTTTCCTTGTCCACTGCTACGTGGTATCGACGGTCTTCTTTTTCCAGTCTCCAGATATCTGAGCCATCACGAGAGGATATCACTGCGATCTCGGTCATTGATTGGACCACGCAGCAACGGCTTCCCACATGGATGTCCGATGGACACACTCTGGATGCCAAGGTGCGAACAGGAGGCCCTCCGAAGGAACTGTACACACTGATGCTATCTGATCCTGTCAGCATGAATATATCATCATTTTGGTCTGTATCAAAATATCGTGGTGTATCGGGGATCAAGAACCTGACACCGGTAGGAGTGCCCTTAGAGTCGTAGATTTCTATGTAGCCATCCCTGTTCAAGATAACGATGCCACCACTCTCTAGAAAAGAAATGCATGTCGCTTTGGCACTGTAGTTAGGCAAGAAATCTGCGCTTTCTTTTGCCTTCAAGGAGATCTTGATGACAGGGCTGTTCCAGTATCCAATAACGACAGACTCAGGCGTAAGGACTGCCATACACGTTGGCTTGGAATAATAAAACTTGCTATGTTCGACCAATGACCACGGTTTTCTGCTCCAGAAGACTGGCTGAGGTTTGACCATTTTTGTAATTGGGATGTCGTTCATAAAGGTACTTGACAATGTTGACCAATTTGCATGCTTGCCATTGTTCACTGAAGTGTTTGCTTGATCTCCTTCTTGTTTTGACCGTTTCCCATCAACATCGTCATCCTGCATCTGTACTAACTTGTTGATTTGTAGGTCTATGGGCTGTTCTTCCACTGGTGTAGTTGTTACTACTTGACCGAGTACAATACGTTCATCGACCCTGACAAACCTTGTTTCTTCTGCACTCCGCTGCAACCTGCCAAGGTTTCTATCCGTTCCTTCAGTTTCACGTTTCACGACGAGTTGAGTTTCTGTTTCTTGACACAGACGAAGGTGTGATCGCAAACCCTCACCTTCTAAACCTCCATATCTACCCCGCTCTAACACCTCACATATTTCCGATAGATGAACAGATTTGCTCCTCGCATTTTCCTTCATTACATCTATTTCTTTGTCGCACTCATGCTCAACGCGACGCACACACTCTGTAAGCATTGTTTTTCTCTCCCGGAGACTGTCCATCGCGATCTGGTGTGCCTCCGTTATATCGACTAATACCTTATCAAGGATGCTCTTAATACTTCGCCTCCTTGTTTCAATGTTCCTAATGTGCTCGTGGATTTCCTGTTTTCTGTGGTTTACCCGCATCATAAGAGCATCGATGTTTTCCCGTATTTCCCATTCGACATCCGCTCGTTCGCGAATGGAGTGGCTGCGAATATTATGACGAGCAATGATACACTTCTGACAAACCATAGCTTGACAATCTTCGCAAAAGAAGTTTTTTCTCTCCGTTTTGTGTTCGCTGCAAATATCTGCTTCCGGTAGTGATCTGTCACTCAATACATCCTCGATAGAGAGAAGAGAATGTCCTGAAAACACTTTTCTCAGTCGTTTGTGACTTGACAGACACGACTCGCACATGTACTGTTGGCAATCCCGACAAAAAGAAACAGCTGTGGTATTAGTTCCTCCTGTCTCGTCAGTTCCTGTAGCATCAGGGCACATCGTACACGCTGGCGCGGATTCGAACAGTCTATCCAGGCCAAAATCTTCAAGATCGTTGCACCAATCTTGATCTAAAAAATGAGTAGTTTGTTTTGTACAAATCGTACTTTCATCTACGTTTGGCAATTCGTCCACATTCCCATTGTCCAGTTCAGTTGCACGACGGCATAACGGACAAGCAAGGAGACGACTATGGCAGTTCGAATTCTGGTAAACCTTGATTAGACATGTACGACAGAAGCAGTGATCACATGATAGACGTCTCCCATCCTTCAAATCTTCCAAGCATATCCTACAGTTTAGAAATGATTCAGCCCTTGCTGGACCCTGTGCCATGTTTCTAGAGTCATCCCACTAAATCTCTGCCTTATGGTAAACAGCACTGTTCGTTTTAACTTCGACTTCTGGTAACCTTTAAGGCATGCTCGAAAGAAGCAGTGATCCCATGCTAGGCGTCTGCCATCCTTGTTCTTTCTCTTTTCTTCCTCCTAATTCTGCTATATTCGGTGAGTTATCGTGTGGCTGAAGTAAAGGGATGTGTCGTTTGCGGTATACAGATACACTGTGGTAGAGCTATTACAAGTCGCATTCAGTCTTAGATAAACAGTTCCAGTTTGGGGATTCATACTCGTGCCTTAATTGAGGTTAATGCCAAAGTCATAACAGTACCACGTGATGTAATTTCTTCTTCGCCTAGAAAAAGATAAGATATGAAAAAACTATATTATATACACATGTATGATAACCACAATACAAGATATCCGATATATTCTGTAGAAAAGCAAAGTCGATATCTTGTGTCATAATACCAGCAAATCTTAGAAAGTACTGGACCATTCAAATCACACAGGGATTAAAAGAAAATCACATAAACAGAGCTTTAGTTGAAGGGGGCTGAAATGTTCAGAGAAAGTTGGCAAGACGAGAAATAGGATGAAACAAATCATTCTTTTTATCAGGAAAAATGGGAGGGGGTGTAATGCAGTCCATATTTGTGTAGTGTGTGTGCTTGTGTGTTTCTTTTTCTGTTAAAAAAAATTATTTGTCTCCTTTTCCCATTACTAATTCAGTAACATAATATGCATGTGCGATTCATCCATCATTGATTGGGTCATGATGTAATGTCATGTAGGGAAGAGGACGCATTGTGGAGTCATGAAAGTTTTAATCTCTTTGTTTAAAATGATCGATTCACAAGATATTTCTATGTCTATGGCAAGTGGCTGTGGAGGGAATGAAATAAACTTTGAAAGATCTCTTAAACAGGGGTGACTCTACAAGGGGAAGGGACTGCCACCCTATCACTTTTCAAGTGACCCAAGAAGAAGAAGAAGAAGGAAGAAGAAAAAAAAGAAGAAAAAAATTACTGGGAAGAGAGGACAGAGTCATGGACATAATAGCCCTTTTTCGTTCTTTCAAGACGTGAATAAACTCAACGTGGGCTTCGCCCTCTATCAAAATTCCCTTGTGCAGTCCCCGACTAAATAAGAACTTTGTAGCGATATTATCGAAGCTACTCAGAGGAAAATGCTAGGGATCATAAAATGAGAAGATAAAAAGAGCTAGAGGACACAACGACTTTTAAATGAATTTGTATTTTTTTCTCATACATTTGCAAAGATTTGTTTGCTTTTGGAAGACTGATTTCTGATTTTGTAGGCTAATATAGCTGATTTCAACAGTTAGAGAACAGTGCGTGTTCTTCAGTGTTGTCATGCATTTTACACATGATATTTCAATCTTGATGAGTCAGGTCACACAGTCACCATTGTCACGGCTTATTAAAAACAAGTAATGTATATTTGAACTAAGATGGCAGTCTTTGATAAAACACCAATTTATTGCACATCAATGCATTGCACGAAACCATATACTGATTTACTAGGAGGTAAGTAATGCAAGTATGTTCATACAAGTCACGTTCGTTAAATCTTTTCTTTTGATATATTTATTGAAGTGATTTGAGTACAGATTAGTTCGGTCAATGTTCACCGTGTCACCTACTACATAGAGGACATAAATATTAGTCAGATTTATAGCTTATCTGAGTTTCCAAATAGTTTCCAGCATATCAAGTTGTTTTTATTGAACTCTAAGGAGTTTGCGTGAGTAATGTACAACATTCACGCGATTAGTGGCTTCATCCGAATTAAAATTGTATTTGTTTAACGATATGAATATTTTATTCAAAAAAACACCTCTGAGTATTACTGACAGCAATAAAGTCAACGCCACTATTACAAAATATATGCGTTACAACACTAGGCCAGATTTTCCTTGATTCAGGCTGTATGTATTACAAGTTGAAGCTTGATAATCAGAAACAGCGGTTTTACAAATAAACAAACAAACAAACAAAAAGAAGAAGAAGAAGAAGAAGAAGAAGAAGAAGAAAGCATTCCCTCATATTTCCTGGACTTACCAGTTAACAAACTTAACCGGGTTCGAAATCACATTTTCATTCTCTTGGTTGTTTCCTGGCCTGGAGACTAGGTGGCGACCTGGTGGCAACTGGAATCTCCGCGACGGGTGATCTTTCCACTCTCCAACAGGTCTGAGAGAGAGGCTCCCGACGTTTCTGAGACCTGCTGGAGATCAAGTAGACTGACGAGACGTTGCAGCGACGATGCAGCAACGTCTCCGCGACGCTGCTTGACTCACAGTCACGGAAAAATTTAGTATTCGCGACGTCGCCGCAGCTGATGGAGATCGCCCACATGTCTCCGAGACCTGCTGATTGTAGAGGATAAATCTCTGATCAGCTTCTTTCAAGTAAAGGCTATTAATGGAATAACAACGGACATCTAACTCATTTGGTAGCCAAAATGTTTTATGGATATTCTCTTTCCCCCGAACTAAAATGAACTATATGAGCTCGAGACAGAAAATATGTTACTAATAATCATAATGGATTTTCTCGAAGCCTGATTTTTCTCTGATTGCTTTTGTCCAGTAAAACAATATAAATATATTTTAATAAAGAAACAATTCTAACAAGCAAACAAACAAAGAAAGAAAGAAACAAAGAAACACACAAACAAGCAGATTTACATTTTGGAAATCACAGGAAGTATTTTGTCTTAAAATTGCATGTACTTACTTGAAGTAAGAAGAAGCTAATACCAAAATCTCGCACTCTCTTCACAAAGTTTTTTTCAGCGAAAGCTTAGAAAGGAATGGTTTGATTAAAACCAAACAGAATATACCACTGATCACTGGACAAAATGAAGGATACACTTCAGCTCTGAAATACTGACACCTTGCTTCTGAAATCGAGGCTTAATATTCCAGAATGTGACAGATATTTGCATCACTTTTGACGACACGTCGTATATCATAATTCTCAAACGAGCACTTCCTGGATATGCATGGCTAAAGTTCAGTCGATTCCATCAATATAGAAAACGTACTGTTTAATAAAGTTGACTTTACACACAGAAATATAGATATGTTTTAGAAAAAAAGTATTAGCGAATATGGATTAATAGAAAGGATGGGGGTAGGGGCAAATTATTCATGACGCATACTTTTTTAAATAAATGAAATAACTTATAATCAAAATGAAAATAAAAGAGGAAGTTATAAAATTATTTTGCCCCGATTCATCACATATCCAGGGAGGTGTAGACTCTTAAACCCCCTCACCTTGACTCAACATTCATAACGACGCCAACAAACTCGTGAAAGCTCCCCCCCCCCACTTCAAAACCGCGCCCGCACCTCCCGCACATACGGGCATGACGGAAGCTTAAAAGTGTCCCCAGACATGCCAGAAGACGAGATGAAAAAAAAAAAAAACGAGAAAAAGAGTCAAGAAGTCAACACGACGAGGCAAGAAGACAAAAAGACATGATCCTCATTCTCGTCAATTGCAAGTGGACTTCTTCAGGACGAGAAGACAGGAAGACAAGATTCTGAATCCCGTCAATTCGACTTGATGAGGAAGAGATGACAAGAAGACAAAATTCTGAATCCTGTCAAGTCGTCTTGATGAGGATGAGATAACAAGAAGACAAAATTCTGAATCCCGTCAAGTCGTCTTGATGAGGATGAGATAACAAGAAGGCAAAATTCTGAATCCCGTCAAGTCGTCTTGATGAGGATGAGATAACAAGAAGACAAAATTCTGAATCCCGTCAAGTCGTCTTGATGAGGATGAGATAACAAGAAGGCAAAATTCTGAATCCCGTCAAGTCGTCTTGATGAGGATGAGATAACAAGAAGACAAAATTCTGAATCCCGTCAAGTCGTCTTGATGAGGATGAGATAACAAGAAGGCAAAATTCTGAATCCCGTCAAGTCGTCTTGATGAGGATGAGATAACAAGAAGACAAAATTCTGAATCCTGTCAAGTCGTCTTGATGAGGATGAGATAACAAGAAGACAAAATTCTGAATCCTGTCAAGTCGTCTTGATGAGGATGAGATAACAAGAAGACAAAATTCTGAATCCTGTCAAGTGGTCTTGATGAGGATGAGATAACAAGAAGACAAAATTCTGAATCCCGTCAAGTCGTCTTGATGAGGATGAGATAACAAGAAGACAAAATTCTGAATCCCGTCAAGTCGTCTTGATGAGGATGAGATAACAAGAAGACAAAATTCTGAATCCCGTCAAGTCGTCTTGATGAGGATGAGATAACAAGAAGACAAAATTCTGAATCCCGTCAAGTCGTCTTGATGAGGATGAGATAACAAGAAGACAAAATTCTGAATCCCGTCAAGTCGTCTTGATGAGGATGAGATAACAAGAAGACAAAATTCTGAATCCCGTCAAGTCGTCTTGATGAGGATGAGATAACAAGAAGACAAAATTCTGAATCCCGTCAAGTCGTCTTGATGAGGATGAGATAACAAGAAGACAAAATTCTGAATCCCGTCAAGTCGTCTTGATGAGGATGAGATAACAAGAAGACAAAATTCTGAATCCTGTCAAGTCGTCTTGATGAGGATGAGATAACAAGAAGACAAAATTCTGAATCCTGTCAAGTCGTCTTGATGAGGATGAGATAACAAGAAGACAAAATTCTGAATCCTGTCAAGTCGTCTTGATGAGGATGAGATAACAAGAAGACAAAATTCTGAATCCTGTCAAGTCAACTTGAGGAGGATGAGATGCATTAGCGTAAATATCCCCCTCTTTTTCGAGAGGGGGGGGGGGGGGTGTGGCGTGTACAAATATCCCCCCTCCCACTTTTTAAGGAATAAATGATATTTGAATTAATCAATTAGTAAAATTTTTAATAATCTGTCATAAACAACCATCACATTTTTGGGATTTCTATTTGAAAATGTGATTGAAAACCAGAAAAGCGGTTATTTTTGGCTTGCTCGCTCCAATCGCTCATCATATTTTACAATTTTCATTTGAAAATGCGACGGAAAACCAGAAAAGTGGTTATTTTTGGTTCGCTCGCTTCACTCGCTCGCAAAATAAAAATTAAAATGTGCGTAAGGGGGGGGGGGGGGTCTGTGCAGGTGGGTGAGGGCGTATGTTTATACTTAAAGGGAGTACCCAATGCTGAAACAAGGTTAGTTCATTTAAAAGAGCATGATTATATTTTGTAGTCAAGTCTTGACTTTTTATGAGAAAATTAGCCAAAATGCGTTGATTTCGATTGAAAAATCATCAAATTTTTCATTTTATTCTTCTTAGAATTTCAATCTCGATCATATATCAATTTTACGCTTCACTTTAAGTGTGAGTTCGACAGAAAAAAAATCGGCAAAAAAGTCGATCATCCCCCCACTCCTCAAAGTGGATTTACGCCGGTGATGAGATGACAAGAGGACAAGATCCTGGAACTCGTCAAGTCAACTTAAGGAGGATAAGAAGACGAGAAGACAAAATCCTGGATCTCGTCAAGTCAATATCGTCAGAACGAGAAGACAAGAAGACAAGATCCTGGATCTCGCCAGGCTGACTTGATGGGGATGAGAAGACAAGAAGACAAAATCCTGGATATTGTCAAGTCGACTTTGTCAGGACGAGAAGACAACAATAGCCATGTATCTGCTTTATTCCATACCAGTAGATGAAGAAAAGTTCCTGTATATTTATGGTATAAGAAATATAAGCAGCCAACCAAGTTAGCAACTAGGCTTAGTAAGCAACTAAGGGCTGCTTTAGTTGCCAACTAGACTTCGTCAGGTTTCATGAATATGGGCCCTGATCACTGTTTGCATGGTTTCCAGTCAATAATTATATGAATAAAAGTCAGATTACTGCCATCTACCGATGTAACACGGAACAGATAGATATAATTATATGCATAAAAGTCAGATTACTGCCATCTACCGATGTAACACGGAACAGATAGATATAATTATATGAATAAAAGTCAGATTAATGCCATCTACCGATGTAACACGGAACAGATAGATATAATTATATGAATAAAAGTCAGATTACTGCCATCTACCGATGTATCACGGAACAGATAGATATAATTATATGAATAAAAGTCAGATTACTGCCATCTATCGATGTAACACGGAACAGATAGATAAGATAGATATAATTATATGAATAAAAGTCAGATTACTGCCATCTACCGATGTAACACGGAACAGATAGATATAATTATATGAATAAAAGTCAGATTACTGCCATCTACCGATGTAACACGGAACATATAGATATAATTTCTTTTGCCAAATTTACTTGTGAAAACGTCCTGTTAATGCCATGGCGTTAATTCATTTCGAAATTAGCCTTGCTTATTATAATGCATGCAGCAAACTTCAGCCATACGAAACAGTTTTGCTGATAATCTCTGGCAGCCATTTTAGACGCCATATTGGATTCCCAGGTTTTCTGACCACCATTACACATTCTACGTGTTCTGAGCTGCTTTCTATACCCTAGAAACCTTCGCCATCGGCGTGCCGCGGCGGCCATATCGAATTACAAAATGGCGGCCGTCCTAGATGCCATTTTGAACATAATTATAGATACTATTCTGTATAATGCTTTTAGCAGTAGCAGCGAACATCCTTCATCATTAAATGTATACTTTTAAACGGTTAAACATAGTTCTACTGTATTATAGAAATGGCTAGTCTGACGGGGTGGATGAACTTTTTTTCTCTTTTTTTTTCTTTTTTTCTTTTCTTTTTTTCTTTCTTTCTTTCTTTTTTTTTTTTTAGCGAACAGTACGTGTTTGTTTGTGTTTATATTGGCATTCGTGATTCAACCGAACCGAATGTACGGTTTTGAATTTCAAACCTGCTTGTATGCTTATAGACCGGTCGAACGTAATTCATATATATATATAAATTTTTCTTTATATATCATAGGAATTTCATGGTCCACAACAATTCGCATTATGCGAGAATAAATAATCAGTCCTCAACTGGGATAGTAGGTCTAACTATCATATTTTTAATATCTTTCTAAATGTTTTATGAATGGGAGTATCTAATCATATCTCCTATCCCATTTAGTCAAGCTTTTCCTTTTTGTTATTTAAATGTATATCCACACAAGCTTGAAATACGAAAATATCACCCAGATCATTCATATCCAGTATTCACTAGTCATTCTAAGCGAGTAGCTATTGTACGTACAAGTTTTATTGGCATAATTGTACTTCGTTCTCGCACTATGAACATGGCGGACAAAGAAAGCGGACAAAATAAACAACCTCTCATTCTACCCTTCACAATGGTTCTGGTAGTCAAAAGAACATCCCTTCACAGATATTATGTTTAATCATGTAGTTCCAGGTGAATATGCATGTGACACCTGTTCCACATATTTTAGACAATAGCAGTGAAGGGATGTTCTTTTGACTACCAGAACCATTGTGAAGGGAAGAATGAGGGGTTGTTTATTTTGTCCGCTTTCTTTGTCTGTCATGTTCATAGTGTCGCCTTTCTAATTTGTTTGTGAAAAGAATTTCACTTATACTTGTTTTGGGGTGTTTTTTGAATGTTTTTTTTTTTTTGGGGGGGGGGGGGGGGGGTGGTAGGGCTCTGCTCTGTTACACCCAGCTATAACTGACCAGATGGGTCTAATCGTTTTCGTAGCTGTATTTTACATTGAAATCGTTTACGCACTAGCACCACATAAACACACGAACACACCTTCACACACATGCAAATGCACCATCACGTGCACACCCGCAGTTGATCCTCCTTCAAATTTCCGGTACTTTACATTTTCATATCAGTTCTGAGGGAGTCTCACGCTTTTACTCCTGATATTCTCAATAACAATATACACGATAGCAAATACTACACACCCCAAGAATTTAATAACGAGTTTCATAACAATCCAAACAATATTTCACTTTTACATGCAAATATAAAAAGTCTGAACAAAAATTTTGAATATTTTGAAAACCTCTTACACTCCCTAAACAATTTTCCATTTTCCGTTATTGCCATAACCGAGACATGGCTACATGAAAATTCTCAAGATATGTTTAATTTGCCAAATTATAAGTTAATTAGGGCTGATCGAAAAGGAAGAAGAGGTGGTGGTGTTGCCCTTTATGTTGCTCAAAATTTGACATTTAAGGTCCGTTTCGATGTTAAACTATCACATGCAGAATCATTGTTTATTGAAATTGACAATTCAGTTTTTAAAAATGTAATTATAGGCTTAATTTATAGACCCCCCCAAACTCTAACTTTGATTTATTCCATGATGAATTGGACATATGCCTTCATAAAATAGAGGATGAAAACAAACACATTTTTATGCTTGGGGACTCTAATATCAACTTCCTGCCCTCAACTGACAATAGTAATTCAACAAATTTCATGAAATTAATGTCTTCATTTGGCTTCCTTTCTATTATTGATAAACCTACTAGAATTAACTTAAACTCGTCATCTCAGATTGATAATATTTTTTCCAAAGTGCATAATAGCAAAACTATTGGGGTATTCTATGTTCTGACCTCTCCGATCACCTTCCAGTATTTTTAACTTGTGAATGCAAATTATCTTGCCTTAAATCAATTAATCAATATTTATATCGTACAGAATCTAAACATAATATAGAATTACTGAAACAAGACTTATTTTTAGAGGATTGGGCAGATGTCTACAATGAAGAAGATGCTAACATTTCATACAATCAACTCAACAACAAATTACAATACTATTATAAAAAAAATATCCCTGTAGGCAAAGTAAAAAACAACCGAAATAAATCAAAGAATCCTTGGATAACAAAAGGTTTCTTGAAATCAATACAAACTCGCAATCGCCTATATATATCACATTTACGTAATCCTACTGACGCTAACCTGCAAGCATATAAAATATATCGCAACAAACTCACAAAATTGATCCGTATATCACGTAGATTACATTATGCCAATAGAATAAAAGACGCCAATTCAAATTCAAATGCAACCTGGAAAATCATTAAAGAAGTAATGGGAACAAGGACAGATCCCCTACCTACTGATAATATCACTCTAAATGGTACCAAAACACTTGATCCCAACCTTTATGCAAACTCATTTAATTCATTTTTACGAATATCGGGCCTGAACTCGCCGGCAAAATTAATAGCCCCAAAGCGCACTTCACAGACTACCTCTCCGAACCAAATCAAGAGTCTCTTTTTTAAACCCAACAAACCCCAATGAAATTATCAACATTACCCGTTCTCTTCACAGCTCTAAATCTCATGGTTGCGATAGAATCAGTATGTCTCTGCTAAAAGAAATAATCCACCCACTTGCTGACCCTTTGACTCACATATTTAATAACTCGTTATTGCAAGGTGTTTTCCCTAATTTATTTAAGACAGCAAAAGTAAATCCAGTTTTTAAGAAAGATAATCCCCACGAAATCAGTAACTATCGTCCCATTTCTCTACTTCCAAGTATATCCAAAATCCTAGAAAAAATAGTTTACAATAGACTCTATAAATTTATCAACAAACACAATATACTTAACTCAAATCAATATGGTTTTAGGAAAAATTATTCAACCTACCTAGCATTAATTCAAATTTATGACAAAAT
>CM057160.1:623277-640307 GCA_029962745.1 Echinometra lucunter | reverse complement strand
TTAGACACAGAATTTTGGGGAAAGCGAATGATTCTGCCGGCGGAGTGACCAAATTTATGATATAAATATCGTATAGGCCCAGCTCGTATTTTGATGGAGAATCATCACTTCTAAAATGAAAAGGAGCATCATTTCCTTGCTCGCCTCGCTCGCTCATATAAAAAATCACCAAATCTGGTTGAAATTGAATGAAAATGTGTAGGAGAGACGAAGGAAAATATGATAGAGGCACACAATTGAAAGTGCCCCATGGGCTTTAGACGGTTTAAGTAATAGACATTGGTCGTCGGTAATCGGCGACAATGTTTGTCGGTAATCAGTGGCCTCTACACCCCCCACCCCCCCCCCCCCCCCCCACTGAAAAAGGTCTAGCAACGCCCATGCCCCCTTCATCTCCAGTTATTAATTAATGTCCTTTTAAAGTTGCCCTGGGGTGTTTCACAAAGCTAAAGATTGACTGAAATCGCACTTAACTATGGCTGGCCATTCATGCCACATTTTTCACAGGTCTCTCAAAGCATTTCAAATCATGGTCACAACTCTGCAGAATTCACATTTTTTTCATAGTTCATTGATGAAAAAAACAAACAAAAAAGTGAATTCTGCAAATTTGTGCCCATGATTTGCACATCCCTCAAGAGACCAAAAGTGAAAACAAGCAGTGGCATCAATGGCCAGCCACAGTCAAGTGCGATTTTAGTCCAACTTAGTCCCTGTGAAACACCCCCAGATTATATTGTTGTTGTTGATTAGAGAGTGACAGAAGTATTTCATCATGTCACTATACCAGCATGAATACATCTTTAAGTACACTTTTTAATACACTTACCTTATAGGCTTTTTCAAATACATAACAACTATTTGTATTGTTGTGAAAAATAAATGAACATTAATTTGAACTTTGTTTGTTTGTTTGCTTTTATTTCTGCGTTCAAATAATACAATATAAATCATATAAGTATACATAAATATTACATAAATAACGGATCAAGAGCAGTATAATCATAATAATTATAAAGATATGAACAAGAATACAAAATACTGTAACAGTAATTTTCATCAAACTTAATAAATAATGCATGGAACGCAGGAGACCGCCATCATGAGCGGTTAGGCTTGAATGGATGACGTCCTCAAAAATAAGTTTCGTGACATAAATCTACACTGATCAAGTGGGTGCAATGCAGGTGCGGGTGCAGGTGCAGTAGATAGCAGTTGAGTAGAAGAAAAAGGAATAAATCACGATTTTAATAAAGCTATATATTAGATTGGAGCGTGGGGAGCATAAGATTGTATAATATTTCGTTTAAGTGAATATATAGTTGAACAAGATTTGATATTATCAGAAAAATTATTCCAAATATCCGGACCATGATGTCTAACAGATTTGTGGGCTATTAATAATTTAGGGTTTGTAGGATGGAGATTTCCAGATATGCGAGTAGGGTAGGAATGGATAGAGCTATTGAAACTAAACATATCATTAAAGGACGGAGGAAGTTGGTTGTTGATATACTTAAACAAAATGATTGCTACTTGAAAAGTATTAATATCGAATATTTTTAATGTTTTAAGTTTGTGAAATAGGGGGTCAGTGTGAGCTAAGTAATGTGAACCTGTACAGATGCGGATAGCTCTCTTTTGTAGTTTAAAAATAGAGTTATGTTTGGTCGAAGCACAATTAGCCCACACGACATTGCAGTAAGTTATATAGGGGAGTACTAGCGAATTGTATAGTAAAATAATGTTTTATGGGGAAAAAGAAATTTTAACTTGGAAATTATCCCAATGCTTTTAGAAGCGCATGTTATAACATGGTTTATGTGTTCGTTCTAAGTCAGAGTTTCACCAATGGTTATTCCTAAGAACTTGGACTTAGTTTTCTGTTCTAATGGTGTGTCATCGATCTTTATGTGAACAGGTGTGTCTATAACATGAGAATGATGTTTAAAATACATGAAATGTGTCTTTTTTGTGTTTAGAGAAAGTTTATTCGCTTTAAACCAATTTGATACTTTATTTATTTCGTGGTTTGATATGTTAATGAATCGAGGTCTTTATGAGAACAAAAGATATTTGTGTCGTCAGCAAATAAAACAAAGGATAAAAGTGAGGATGTATTGATAATGTCATTAACAGAGACTAGAAATAATAGTGGGCCTAAAATGGAGCCTTGAGGGACACCGCCTTGAACTAAAAGGGAATCAGAATCATGACCATTAAAAGTAACATATTGTCTTCCGTCTTTTAAGTAATCTTCAAACCATAAAAGAGATTGACCCCGAACCCCATAATGATTTAATTTGGAAAGTAATATGTGGTGATTAAGAGTGTCAAAAGCTTTGCTAAGGTCACAGAATATACCAATGACGTGTTCTTTATTAGCTAAGGCGTTTGTAATTTTGTCATAAATTTGAATTAATGCTAGGTCGGTTGAATAAGTTTTAGGAAAAAAAAACATATTGATTTGAGTTTATTATATTGTGTTTGTTGATAAATTTGTAAAGTCTATTCTAAACTGTTTTTTCTAGGATTTTGGATATACTTGGAAGTAGAGAGATGGGACGATAGTTACTAATTTCGTGGGGATTATCTTTCTTAAAAATTGGATTTACTTTTGCTATCTCAAATAAATTAGGGAAAAACACCTTGTGATAATGAGTTATTAAATATGTGAGTCAAAGGGTCAGCAAGTGGGTGGATTATTCTTTTAGCAGAGACATACTGATTCTATCGCAACCATGAGATTTAGAGCTGTGAAGAGAACGGATAATGTTAATAATTTCATTGGGGTTTGTTGGGTTTTTAAAAAAAAGACTCTTGATTTAGTTCGGAGAGGTAGTCTGTGAAGTGTGCTTTGGGGCTATTAATTTTGCCGGCGAGTTCAGGCCCGATATTCGTAAAAAATGAATTAAATGAGTTTGCATAAAGGTTTGGATTAAGTATTTCAGTACCATTTAGAGTAATATTATCAGTAGGTAGGGGATCTGTCCTTATTCCCATTACTTCTTTAATGATTTTCCAGGTTGCATTTGAATTTGAATTGGCGTCTTTTATTCTATTGGCATAATGTAATCTACGTGATATACGGATCAATTTTGTGAGTTTGTTGCGATATATTTTATATGCTTGCAGGTTAGCGTCAGTAGGATTACGTAAATGTGATTTATAAAGGCGATTGCGAGTTTGTATTGATTTCAAGAAACCTTTTGTTATCCAAGCATTCTTTGGTTTATTTCTCTTGTTTTTTTTTACTTTGCCTACAGGGATATTTTTTTCATAATAGTATTGTAATTTGTTGTTGAGTTGATTGTATGAAATATTAACATCTTCTTCATTGTAGACATCTGCCTAATCCTCTAAAAATAAGTCTTGTTTCAGTAATTCTATATTATGTTTAGATTCTTTACGATATGAATATTAATTAATTGATTTAGGGCAAGATAATTTGCATTCACAAGTTAAAAATACTGGAAGGTGATCGGAGACTTCAGAACATAAAATACCCCCAATAGTTTTGCTATTATGCACGTTGGAAAAAAATATTATCAATCTGAGATGATGAGTTTAAGTAAATTCTAGTAGGTTTATCAATAATAGAAAGGAAGCCAAATGAATACATTAATTTCATGAAATTGGTTGAATTACTATTGTCAGTTGAGGGCAGGAAGTTGATGTTAAAGTCACCAAGCATAAAAATGTTTTTGTTTTCATCCCCTATTTTATGAAGGCATATGTCCAATTCATCATGAAATAAATCAAAGTTAGAGTTTTGGGGTCTATAAATCAATCCTATAATTACATTTAAAAAAATTGAACTGTCAATTTCAATAAACAATGATTCTGCGTGTGATAGTTTAACATCAGAACGGATCTTAAATGTCAAATTTTGAGCAAATTAAAGGGCAACACCACCTCCTCTTCTTCCTTTTCGATCAGCCCTAATTAACTTGTAATCTGGTAAATAAAACATATCTGGAGAATTTTCATGTAACCATGTCTCGGTTATGCCAATAACGGAAAATGGAAAGTTGTTTAGGGAGTCTAAGAGGTTTTCAAAATATTCAAATTTTTTGTTCAGACTTCTTATGTTTGCATGTAAAAGTGAAATATTGTTTGGATTATTATGAAACTCGTTATTAAATTCTTGGGGTGTGTAATATTTGCTATCGTGTGTATTGTTATTGAGAATATCAGGAATAAAAGCGTGAGACTCTATCAGAACTGATATGAAAATGTAAAGTACCGGAAATTTGGAGGAGGATCAACCGCGGGTGTGCACGTGGTGGTGCATTGCATGTGTGTGAAGGTGTGTTCGTGTGTGTATGTGGTGCTAGTGCGTAAACGATTTCAGTGTAAAATACAACTACGAAAACGATTAGACCCATCTTGGTCAGTTATAGCTGGGTGCAACAGAGCACAGCCCGACCACCCCCCCCCCCCCCCCAAAAAAAAAAAACCTCTTGAAATATACATTTAAAGCTAAAATCCAGTGCCCGAATTGAAGTAACACACACTTTAATCGGCCGGGGGATATGCCAAACGTCCTTTCAAGTATCAATCTACGTGTATGCTATTAGGGGCAAAAGCGTTTTAACGTGGTAAAGTGATATCTTTTCCTCATATTTTACGATAAAGGACCGGTCAGACCTCGCTGATTACGGTAACGATAACGATCGACAACGCGATAAAAGGGTTTATCCTAGTTGTTTTGATATTATAATTCATCGAGAAATATACAGCGTCACAAGATTTCACACGAAACCGTTGGAGTTTGATCAAAACCTCGGTAAACTCTGTCAAGCCATTATTTAATATGTTTTCATATCTTTGCGAATGTCCTTCTACATGTTTGGTTTGAACAAACATTACCTGTGTAATGAAGAGACGGTAGGAAAAAATCCATGGAACTGTATCGGTTTGTTGGTTTTGCCGATGCAAATACATGTATAATAGTCATGACAGAGCATAGGCGGATCCGGGGGGGGGCCGAAGCTGCCGCGGCCTCCCTCCCCCCCCCCCCCCCATTGGTGGAGAAAGAGAGAGAGAGAAAAAAAATAAAAAAAAGAAAAGAAGAAAGAAAAAAAGAGAAAAAAGAAAAAAATGATAATAATAATGAATAAATAAATTTGATTTGATTTGAAATGGTTTATTAAATCAATCGCGGCTCAAAAGCCGAGTTACAGATTTTGTACAATTATTGAAAAAACGGAATCAGTAACTGAAACAATGAACCAAACTATAGCAGTATACATGAATTATGGATTTTGAAATTATAAAACATTATTGGAATTTGATAACAAAAGCAGTGTAATCATTACTATTACTATTATCATGTTTATCATTATTTTCATTAATTCATTATCATCCATATCATTATCATAGCAATACATTCTATTATCATCAAGCCAGTTATTATTATTAGTTTCACAATTATCATCATCACCATTATAATTACTGTTACTGTTACTCTGTCTCTCCATCCCTCCCCCTCCCCCCCCCCCTCTCTCTCTCTCTCTCTCTCTCTCTCTCTCTCTCTCTCTCTCAGGCTCATTCATTGCTTATTTTCTAGAATGATGATTATGCTATAAGAGAAGCGACAGTCCTGAAGATCTAGGTAGTATGCATACCTTGCATGAAAATCTGCTTGAGCTGGAAAATATCAAGGAATTTGTAGCAATTACTAAAGATTAGTAAAGAAGGTCAGCTGGTATATAGGCAAAGACAAGAGACGATTAAACAGCAAATGTAAGTACGACAGTTTAATAGAAGTGAAAGTTAAGTTAGTATTGTAGCGAACCAGTCCGCTACGTTAGTTTGTTCCACCCTCCACCCCCATATATTTTGGGAAAACGGAACACGTCTTGGCCTCTACAATATAGCCATATAGGGAAAACCGCTCGCATCCAGGATGGCTAATTCTTCAGCAGACGAAGGTGTTAGAGGCAAGGGACAAGCCAGCCCTCCAGCTTCCAGAACCCGATCTAAGACGGAGGGCCGTCACAGTATGTTATGTTCTTTTAAAAGGACTTGATGCTCTCAATAGCTGAATTACATGTAAACTACTTCCATAAGGTACACCAATCAATGCTCCCAATTTATTCTTGTTAATTTGTTGTTTCAGTGGTTTATAGTAGGCCTGTCAAATGAAATATCATGATTATATTTTGTATGATATTGATCGTCCTGTAATATGTGAATGCATTGCAATTCGGCATTGCCGCTATTATGATGTCTGATTTTATTGATAAACCATTTGTTTATCTATCTATGTAGTAATTTTCGTGATTCAAATGAGCTAATTTAGGTCTACGCTGTATCTAAATTCGATGTATTTTGTTTCTTTGTATCCTTCGTATCGGATCCTGTAAGGGCTTCTCATTTGATGAAACGTGAACTATCACCTTCCTAAGCCTAATGTTGTATGAAGCCTGTTCCTATTACCGACTACTTAACAGTTTCCCATTCCACTACAGCAGGGGCGTAACAGATACCTGTTATCAGGGGGGGGGGGGGCAGAGCCCAAAATTTCCCGGTAACTAGTCTATGTCTAGAATCTGTGGCGTAGCTAGGACTGTATTTTAGGAGGACACGGTAGTGCTCTACCTACGTAAATCCAATTTGAGGGGTGGGGGATGAAAAACTTTTTAAACGATTTTTTCCCCTGTCACACACATTTTCATATCTATTTTGCCAGCGAGTGAAGCGAGCGAGCCAAAAATAACCACTTTTCTCGATTTTAATCACATTTTCGGATGGAAATCCTAAGATTTTGACGAGCGAGCGAAGCGAGCAAGCCAAAAATAACCACTTTTTTGTTTTCAATAGCATTTTCAAATAGAAATTCTAAAATATAATGGTTGTTTATGATAGATATTCAGAATTTTTACTTACTGATTAATTGAAATATATTTTCTTCCTTAAAAAGTGTCTGCATGGGGGGGGGGGGTATTTGTACACACCATCCCCCCTCTCCCCCAAGTGGGGGTTATAGATCCCCCTACCCCCTGGAATTTACACCAATGTAGTGCTCCCTAGAGGGGAGGGTGCAGGGGGGGGGGGTTTCCCCCCTCCCGTGCGAAGCGCGGAAGCTCCGACGTTTCTTTGAATTATTAGTTGTTGGTAATAAAGTCTATCTTCTGCGGCGTAACTAGAATTTCATTTTAGGAGGACGGAAGTGCTCCCTAGGGGGAGGGTGCAGGGAGGGGGGAGGGGGAGTTTCCCCCTCCCGCGCAAAGCTCCGGCGTTTTTTGCGCTGTCAGTTCCCGCTCTTCTTACGCTCTCTGTCTGTTATGGGGGTGGGGGGCATATGCATAGCCAAAAATTTCCCTGTAATTAAGTCTAGAATCCGAAGTGTAACTCTCTGCCTGTTTTCGGGGGGGGGGGGGGGGCAGAGCCGAAAATTTCCCGGTAAATAAGTCTAGAAATAGAATATGCGGAGGTGAGCCCGCACCGCGTGTTGCTTGTTGTGAAGCCCTTAGCGGGTGGGTCCCAGGGTTCTGGCTTAGGGCCAATGATGGGGGTCTACAGGGAAAGCCATTGCGGGGGTTTTGGTACTTAATTTTTCCTCATTTCTTTTGTTTCACTTTGCTTTCTTCTTTTTTTCCCCCTCTTTTCCCTCTCTCTTCTTCTTTCTCCCTTTCTCCTTCTTTCTTTCCCTTTCTCCTTTTTTCTTTTCCTTTCTTCTTCTTTCTTTCCCTTTCTTCTTCTTCCTTTCCCTTTCTCCTTTCCTTTTTCTTCCCTTCCCTTCCGTTCATTTTTTCCCGGTGGTTTGGTGGATTTCCCCGCTGAAATCCTTCAGGGGGGGGGCACTCTGCCCCCCCCCCCCCGTCTCAATAAAATGACTCGAAATGTTACTGACATAATGAAATTATAGAGAAAATACTGCTTAATAAAGTCCACTGACTTTGAAGTCGTGAATCTACGCCAATTTGCAATGGCCGTTAGAACAATAAAGCCTTGCAATATTTTTGAACAAAAAGGATGGTGTCTTGTTACCGACCTTACAATTTGTCTATGAAAATGATTCAAAATTCGACCCAATTTAGAGAGAACTCCATATCAATCAGAAAGCGGTCCATATTTTTGATATACCACGTTTTTTCGCGTACAAGAAATTTTGAGCACGCGCAAACAATCAAACTTAATTGGAGGTTTAAATGCGCGAACGCGATCTAGTGCGCGTGCAATTTGCCTATCACTGCGCGCATCTAATGCGAATTTATTTTTTTGGAATGATTTTTGTTTTGCCTGTTAGCGCCTGCATTTTTTTATAATGTGAATTTAGATACATCAACTTTCATTTTTGTCATGAATTTGCTCAAGATGTCTTGTAAATAATAATTATAATATGGACTGGCCTTTCCGAGATATGACTTTCATCTATTGCCCTCATTAGATTCATATCACCCTCGGCTACCGCCTCGGGCGATATGATCTAATTTGGGCAATATCTCTATCAAGGCCAGTCCATATTATATACCGCAACAAAAAGGTAACAGATTCCAAATGTGTTTTCAGTTCAATTCGATTCTTGTTTTATTTATTGTTGATTCTTGTTTTCTTTATTGTTATTGTATTATGTTAAAGAGCCAATGGAAACAAAATTTCTGTGTAATGATATACATGGACCAATGGAGAATCTTGAATCTTGAATCTTGAATCTTGATTCATTTATTTCCAGTACTAGTAAAAAGGCATACATAACACATGCATCACATTTTACATAATCATAGATTAGGCCTAATAGAAACAAGAAAAATACATGAGAAACTAACATAAAAATGGAGAATAACTATTAATCTAGTACGTGGATGGAGGGGAATTAGGTATTAGAGTATTCTGGTATTTAAAAAGGAAGAATCATCTGGTACCTATAGCCAACAGCTGCGCCCCCACTACCTACCACCCACCACCTTCTCCAAATAAGTTGAGAGAGATGACCTTTTTTATATTTTTGAATTGAATTGAATTGAATTTATTGAATTTCCACAAAAGTAAAAGTGTAGAAAATTAACATATATCTACATCGTAAAGTGGGGGGATAACAAAAGTATAATTACTTATCGAGGTTACCCCCTTACAAATGAGTTCATAAAAGTACACATGAGACAACAAAATTCACTGATACATTATCGACAATTTTACACAAAAGCACACACACACACACACACATTCACACACACATACACACACCCTACACACATGCAAGAAAGCCTTTTTTTTTTTTTGGTACATGTCATTAAAAAAGATTTGTATCTCCTTTTAAATGAATTCAGAGTTGGGCTTTCTCTTATAATTTCTTCTATTTTGTTCCACACTTCTGGGCCCTTAAAGAAAATAGAAAATTTTGAGCTGTTCGTTCTTGTTTGAGGAAAATGATATTTCTTACATGATCTTGTGTTATAGCTGTGAAAATCAGAGTTAAATTGAAAATATTTGGAGATTTGAATAGAAATTTTATTTTTGAAACAAAGAAACATGAAAACAGCAATATTGTAAAGGTTAAAATCATAAATATTCAAAATCTGTAACTGAGAAAAGAGTGGTTTCGAGTGGGCAAGGTAAGGGGACTTTGTAATAATGCGGACAACCTTTTTCTGCAGTAAATATAACCTGTTTATATATAGGCTATTGGAATTACACCAGGCAATATTGCAGTAGTTTAAGTACGGAAAAATAATTGCATTATAGATAGTCATCAATATGAATTTTGGCGAGAATCGTAATCTGTTAATAATACCAACTCCTTTGGAAACTTTGTTGCAGATAATACCAATATGTTCATGCCATGTTAATTTATTGTCTATTGTCACCCCTAGAAATTTTAATGAAGATACTAATGAAATATCTTTGTTACCCATTTTTACGTCAAATTGTGAGTGCAAATGCTTATTAGTAAAAATCATGTAATTTGTTTTTTTTAATATTCAATGCAAGTTTATTGACAGACAACCATTTATCTAATAATACCAATTCACAATTAAACTTATCATTTAGTACCTGTGGGTTTGTATGTGACATGAAAACACTGGTATCATCTGCAAACTGAATGAAATTAAGATGACGGGATAAATTGTATATATCAGTCATATAAATTAGAAATAACAGGGGACCTAAACTAGAACCCTGGGGCACTCCACATCTATTGCTTTTTTAACTTGGATACAGTATTGTTAATGGTAACAAATTGTTTACGATCAAATAAATAACTTTTACACCAGTCTAGTAAAACACCTCTTATGCCGTAATTACTAAGTTTATTTAACAAAATGAAATGGTCGAGAGTGTCAAAGGCTTTTGACAAATCAAGAAATAAACCCAACATGATTTCTTTCTTGTCAAGGCAAGTGCTAACTTTATGAATAAAATCCAGAAGTGCTGAGGTTGTGGAGTGCCCTGGTCTAAAGCCATACTGATGTTCTGAAATAATGTTACATTTTTCAAGAATATCGTACATCCTGGAGTAAAAACATTTTTCAAGAATTTTAGAAAAGACGAGAAGAACAGATATGGGCCTGTAATTACTGACATCATTTTCAGCACCACCTTTGAAAACTGGAATTACTTTAGAAATTTTCATTTTGTCAGGAAATATACCTTTATCTATAGACATATTAAAGATTCTACAAAGAGGAACACAGATGATATGAGTGACACGTTTAACAACAGGACTGGAATTCTTTTTCAATTTACAAACTCTTTCAATTATTTCTTTACAAGTGACAGGTGAAAAAAAATGCAGATTTCACATTAGCCTTTAGGAATGATTTGTAATTTACATCAGAATATTGCACATTTCCCCTTAGATTGTAACCAATGTTCACAAAATACTCATTAAATATGTCAGAGATTGCAGGTTTCATTTTGAATTAGTTTGTTATCATGTGAAATTTCTACAATTTTCTTCCTGTCTTTCTTTTTTGCACCTAGTATTTCTTGTAATACATTCCACGTTTTCCGCATGTCACCCATAGCATTATCAAATTTATGTTTGAAAAAATTATGTTTAGCTTTTTTTCAATTCATTGTTCACCTTGTTTCGGAACTTCTTATATTTTTCATGTCTATAATCTGTTCGATTCTGAAGATACTTTCTATATAGTTTGAATTTTTTATTGCACATAATACATAATTCCTTAGTGATCCATGGTTTGTTTTGTTTTCCTTTTTTTATTCTTACAGTTTTAATAGGAAAATATTCATTGTAACATACCAAAAATTGATGTAGGAAGCAACTATAACTGTGATTTGGATCGTCATTATAATCCATTTAATCTCTTTGAGTTTATCAATAAATTTGCCTATATTTACTAAATATAGGTAAATGGTCACTGATGTCCGCAACCAAGACGCCTGACAGAATATGTTCTATTTTACTTGTAAATATTATCTAAAAGTGAGCTTGTATTCTGGGTGGTACGGGTTGGAAAATGGATTAACGGATGCATAGAATCGATCATAAGCATATCTAGAAATTCATCAACTAATGCACTATTAAAAGAATTCATCAAGTCAATGTTAAAATCACCAACTAAGAAAAGATCTTTATTTTCTTTATTTACAGATTCTAGAATAACATTGAGCATTCCAAGAAAAGAAGGAATGACCTGGAGGTCTGTATATGGCGCCAAATACTTTTTTTTTATTAAAAGCATTAAATTCAATAAAGATAGATTTTATACAATCGTTATTCACATCAAGTTCTTTTCTATGCATAAAGTTAAAATCATTACGTAGGAAAATCCGGTGACAGCCCGCGAGACCGAGGGCCCGCGAGACCGAGGGCCCGCGAGACCGAAGGCCCGCGAGACCGACTTTTTTTTTTTTTTAAAATCTTATTTTCCTTCATCAGGTGCCGCGGTCGAGTGGTTTAAGGCGCCTTGTTGCAGCGGCGTAACAGGTGCCTGTTATCAGAGGGGGGGGGGGGGGCAGAGCCAAATATTTCCCGGTAACTCCGTCTAGAATTAGTGGCGTAGCTGGGATTTCAGTAAAGGGGGGCGGTAGTGAGCACGGGAAGCGCGCTCCCAAGGGGGGTGCAGGGAGGGGGAAGTGTCCCCCGCGAGAAGAGCGGAAGCTCCGACGTTCCTTTGAATCGTTCCTTGTCTGCTCCCGCTCATCTTGATACGTCCTCTGCCTGTTATCGGGGGGGGGGGGCAAATAATTCCCGGTAACTAAGTTTAGAATCAGTGGCGTTGCTAGGATTTCATTTTAGGGGGCGGTGGTGGGCATGCATCGTGCGAAACACTTACTGAGCGCGCGAAACGGGCTCTCTGGGGAGGGGGGGGGGTGCAGAGAGGGGGCATTTATTTAGGAATCAAGATGTTAACTTAATTGGAAGAGAACAGAGAGGGAGAGAGAGAGTAAGAGACAGAGAGGGGGGAATGTCAAGAGGAACGATAGGAGAAATTGAAAGTAAAATGAGCTGTGAGAAAAGTATAGAGGAAAAGAACTTAGAAGAATATCCAATTTATTTGAGCGTGCTCTGTGTCTCTCAGTGCGTGGGATGAGTGTGTGCGTTTATATGCAAAATAGGGTTAGAATATTTCTTTTAAAAAAGAAAAGCTTGTAATTTGCAACAGCCCACTTCGGATACGGCACCACTGTATTTTGGTTCATCAGTTCATTAAGAATTATGTTCTAATTGTTGTAACATTTTTTGATTTCACCACGGTTGTGTAGATTTCTTCAGAGACTTTGGCATGATTTCGTTAGACGATGAAGTGAGAGACGGGATGGGGTGTCCGATTTCGTAGTATCATGAAAAGCATTTTTGCAAACTATTCCAAGTCTAATAAGTTAATACTCCGGCAGAAGCTGAAATTTTATCTCAGAAAATTGATATTAAAAAAGGAATCAAAATTAATGAATAGCTGAATGAATGAATGAATGAATGAATGAATGATGAATAAATAAATGAACATCTATTTTATTAATTGATTACACCCTCGTAGCAAAAAAGGCTGGGGCAGTCGCGCCCCCCCCCCCAAAAAAAAACGCCAACAAAAAAAAAAGAAAGAAAGAAAAAGAAGGGGGAAAACGTAAGAAGAGCAAGAGCAGACAAGGAACAATTCGAAGAAAACATCGGAGCTTCCGTGCTTCGCGGGGAGGGGGAAAACTCCCCTTATAGGGAGAGCCTTTCGCGCGCTCAGTATTAAGTGTTTCGCAAGTGTTTCGCGTGCTCACTACCGCCCCCTAAAGTGAAATCCTAGCAAAGCCACTGATTCTGGACTAAGTTACCGGGACATTTTTGGCTCTGCCCCCACCTCCCCCCCCCCCCCCCCCCCCCGATAACAGGCGGAGGACGTCTTAAGATGAGCGGGAGCAGACAAGGAACGATTCAAAGGAACGTCGGAGCTTCCGCGCTTCTCGCGGGGGACACTCCCCCCTCCCTGCACCCCCCTTGGGAACGCGCTTCCCGTGCTCACTACCGCCCCCCTAAAATGAAATCCTAGCAAAGCCACTGATTCTGGACTAAGTTACCGGGACATTTTTGGCTCTGCCCCCCCCCCCCCCCCGATAACAGGCAGAGGACGTCTTAAGATGAGCGGGAGCAGACAAGGAACGACTCAAAGGAACGTCGGAGCTTCCGCGCTTCTCGCGGGGGACACTCCCCCCTCCCTGCACCCCCCTTGGGAACGCGCTTCCCATGCTCACTACCGCCCCATAAAATGAAATCCTAGCTACGCCACTAATTCTAGACGGAGTTACCGGGATATATTTGGCTCTGCCCCCCCCCCCCCCCTTCTGATAACAGGCACCTGTTACGCGCCGCTGCAACAAGGCGCCTTAAACCACTCGACCGCGGCACCTGATGAAGGAAAATAAGATTTAAAAAAAAAAAAAAAAAAGTCGGTCTCGCGGGCCTTCGGTCTCGCGGGCGGACCCCGAAAATCCCTACACCACCTCCTCTTTTTGCTTCTCTTGAGTTTCCAATAAAATCATACCCAATTATATTGAATGGTATATCATCAGGTTTCAGCCAAGTTTCAGACACTCCTATTGCACAAAATGTAAAATCTAAGGTACTAAGTAAAGACAATAGAGAATTACCATTTTTAAATATACTTCTACAATTTACGTGCATGCATGAAAATATGTCACTTAATCCATTCAACTTTAGGTTATTTATATGACTATTAAATTCCTCAGGTAAGTATAACTCTTTGATGGGCTCAATATCATCTTCATTCAAATTAGGAGATAAATATTGTTGCAATCTAGAAATATTTACACCATGAATTGATTGATTTGGACTAACAGAATTAGGCATTTGTACCACAATACACACACATTCGCACACCTACACACAAACATATACCAAAAACAGCGAAAGGAAATAATAAAAATACAGCAACTAATATGGGAAAGAACCAGAAACCATTCACATACTTGAAATGATTACAAGCTTCACCTCCGGGTCAAACAATAGTTGCACTATAATATTACAAAAGTTCAAGGTCTTTCATAGAAGTAATTAGTTTTTTGTTTCATGTCCATTTGTTGACTTGACAGAAGCAAATATTCTACCGTCCAGGGACCAGGAAGAACTCACTTTCACAGTACTTTCTAAATTTCAAGTGAAAATGCATGGTAGATGTATCTGAAAATGTTTAACTTAAATTCCTGTACATTCAAATGGTATTTGAAAAAAAGGGCGAAGATATATAATTCATCTGAATTTGAAAAAAAAAAATGTCAGTATTATATCCTACTTCTATGGTAATCGGCACATCATTCTTGGATAAACCATTTTCTCTTTCTTTTTCTTTCATGTTGCAGGCTTGCAAGAAACGAGGCTGTGAGGGATTCATATTTATGATTCCTGCATGAAAATTACGTCTCACAGTCACTCTTTAAATCTCTAGAAGGAACTAGCATGACCAAGTCGAAACATATAGAACCATACCTTGTAGATTTTAAGAAGTAAGCCTTTATATTTCGCTTCTGTTAAATTTGAGCTTGAACTATTACAATTATTTGGTCATTTTATCGCACTTTTTCCTTTGTCCAGTTCTCTTTAGCATTTCCTCTACACAAAAGACAACAAAATGACAAAGAAATAGATAAATGAAATAAAATGAAACCACATAATTATTTATCATGTTTATACTACGCGGGGGTAAATAAAAGTAAGTAAACTCACATTACTTGTTATATCCTCCCCCCCCCCCCGACAATATCGAAATCAAAGTAAAAAGGAGAAAATGAAAAACAGTGAATATCGTGTTAGATAATATTCTCCTCCGTCTCGTGCAGTTATTTTCCCTCCTGACTCTTCCAAGAGCATTCATCTTTCCATTTCATTTACATATCAAATATATTTACTTAGAAAAAAAAACAAAAAAACAACAATGTTCTTTAAACTGTAATAATCATAAAATCTGAAAAAAATTACAACATATCAATCACTTTCTTGCTTTGTTGTTTTTTTTTCAAATTCCTTTGTACTTCAAATAAAACTTGAATGATTTTTAAGATTACCCTGTTTCGTGCAGTTATGAACGCTGTTTTGTACAGTAATATTGATAGCAACTCACAAAATGATTCCTTTTCACGAAATGAAACAGTAAAAGAAATGAGATCGTAGGGAGAGAAAAGGAGAAATACCTATAGCTGTGGGATGAATATATTAATAACAGCAACTTTTTTCTTGCCTTTTACCTGATCTACAAAGTTTTGTTGTCTGTAATCGATAATTATTTTTAGGTTACCATGGTTACGTGACCATCAAACATCAGAGGTCAGAGGTCAAACTAACCCGCTGATTATTATTCTACGTGTAAATATTACGATTTTAACTTATTAATTATTTTGTTCATATATATCGAGGACCCCACTGGGAATAAGCTTTCGAGCTTTCGTGGGTTATCCTGGTCAAGCTTACTAATCTGTTATTCTTCGATTTATATATCCATTGTTGTGTTTTGGAGGCTTGGCAAATAAAATCAATCAGTCAATCAAATTCTTAACTTCAACCCTGATTCATTTAGTCCTTAATCATGTTAATTCATCCCCAATTCCTAGAGTCCAACATTCAACCCCTGGCTAAAACTAACCCTGACCCTGAGCCCGAATCCAACTTACAGCCACGCCACCCTTTATCCCGAATTATCTTTAGCGAAATAAAGCGTTAATTGTCTTTAGAGCAAATGCCAGGTCACTGAAGACATTTATTTTCAATGAGACATACTCGAAATGTTATCAAAATAGCTCTCTACGATGTGTATCAGTGTAAACAAGTACTTCGTACTTTAACTCTTGAAATTTGGCCTGTTCCTTTGATTATTACTCATATTTCTTCATGATTTCGTTCAGATATTACTGAAAGTGCACTGAGAAACAATCCTTTAATCAATATTCCTGAGTGTACAATGACATTGATATGAAAGCCATGTTGCCACTTTTTGAACTAGACATGGACCTACAGTACAATAAAAAGGAGCATAAACAATTAATGAATGAATAAATGAATTGAATGAATGAATGAATGAATGAATTAATTAATTAATTAATCGATTAATACATGAATAAATAAGTAAATAAATAATCAAATAAATAGATAAATGAATAAAAAATAAACGGGAAATATTGCAAGAAGTTGCGAGGCGAAAATGATAATAGCTCTCACAGAAAAAAAAATAATGAGGGTGTGTGTGAGGGGAGACCTACTTATGAGTGTCAAGTGGGAGGGTGTGTGGGTGTGGGTGTGTGTGTGTGTAAAAGAATACGATGTGCCTGGGTAGCGGGTGTAAGAATATTTGTGTTTGATCAGAGAAATGGATATAAAGAAGAAACTTTGAGGCGTTAATGTTCAGAAAGTAGCATGGAACTGGAAATTAAGAGTTTAAGGATACAACGAAATCTTAAAAATCATTAGCAAACGGCGACAGATGAATATTTACGAAAAATTAATCATAATGTCGCTTAGATTTCTAATCGCATCTATTCCTCTCTCTCACTCTCTCTCTCATTTTCTCCTCTATTCCTCTCTCTCACTCTCTTTCATTTCCTCCTCTCTATTCCTCTCT
>CM057160.1:403950-622777 GCA_029962745.1 Echinometra lucunter | reverse complement strand
TCATGCAACCATTTGAATAAAATGCTGACTAGTGCCTTTAACTTACCTGAGATTATCCCGGATTCTTTCTGCACTAATCTCTTCGATCAGCCTGTCAGAAATAGTCTCATCTGCTTCACGGGTCTCAAAATCCGAGTAAGAATAATGCATACTACCACCCCCTCCTCCTACTCCTCCTACTCCTCCTGCTTGGTGACTTGGCGCCGAGAAGTGGCCGACGAGTACGCCAATCCCCACGCCCACGCAGAGGATGGCGATGCCAGCAGCTAGGGTCACTGAACGCTTGTATCGGTCTTGCATGGTTGCTACTACGAATGCTTCGTCTGCATTGGGTGCAACCAGGCTCATAAATGCAAGACGTTGCTGCTGCCTTGCTCGCGAAACAGGATGAATAGTTGACTCCATCGTGATGGAATGAAGCGACTCAAAAAGGGCGGGGAAACAGTCTAAGATGAGATAAACTTCTGGTACTACAAACGTCTAAACTGATTTGTCACTATAGATGTAAGAAGCAGATCAACTTACTCGATAGTTATAGTTTACTTCCTACTTTATGAAAAAAAGAGAGAAAGATTCGCCTTTTTATAAAAAGTGGATCACAAGGATGCCCTGAAAAGCTTCGCACCACCTTGATCCTTTTTGTAGGTCATGGTGAACAAGGACATACATCGGACATGTAGGAGTTGTAAAGACATCAATGTCTTGGTCAATCAAGAACAACTAATCCCTTTCGTGACAGTCCAACTGGGGACTATAGGTATATTTCAAAGCGACCAGACTTCAAGTAATTGACAAGAGCGATGAATGCCTTCAGGTAGATCCATCTAAACCATTAACTTTCTCCGAAAAGGCAAACATGTGTGAAAGAGTAAAATATGGATAAAAATACTCAGCTGTCCAGCATTTACAATTTATTTGCCAGACGTGTAATAAGAGGTGTTTATCTCGTGTACATGTCCTGTTTGCGAGCTGACCCCCTGGCCAGATGTTTGATATTCACATAATTATTTTTGGCACAAATCATTAAAGTTTTCATCTTTGGCTCAAGTTTTCTTGAAAAACACCTTGAAAGGCTGGATATGACATGCAAAGAACAAAACATGAGTCCTTCCTAGCTTTCAGTTAAAAGCTTAATAAAGAGGTACTTTTGGCAGTGATTGACTTAATCTGAAAGTCAATGATATACCGCACAATGAATACCTGGAAGAAGTTTTGTCCACAGATTTGTGATGAAAATGGCAGCCTTGTCAGCTCCTGCTTCTCATGAATGTATGCTGAAAATGACAATAACCATCGATCATACAGAGATAACTAATTGAACCAGACTCCCTGAAAAAAGTACCTATAGATACTTGATGTAGAAATCAGGTTTCGTGCTATTAAAATGTTGAGGAAAACTGATGCAATGAGTAAAAGCAGCGGAGCGAAGTAGAGTGATGATAATTCGACCGAACACGGTGAGGAGCAGAGAGCACAATGAACGATATAACCTCATGTCAGTGAGCTTTTATCTATATCACTCACTCGTCCTCTTTCTTTGTCTTCATACATATCCATCTCTCTTACCCAACTTCTCACTCCATCTCCCACCAGAGCTTCCATCCTCCCCCCTCCCCCCCCCCCCCCCCCCTCTCTCTCTCTCTCTCTCTCTCTCTCCTCTCTCTCTCTCTCTCTCCCATTTCCTCTTATTTTTCCTTTTATCTCTATATTCAAAGTCCTTCAGTCTCTCTCCCTGTCCCCCCCCCCCCCCCCTAATTCATCTCTTGCTATTTCCTATTTCAAGTTTCTCTCTCCCATGCTCTCTCTACTACAACAGCCTCCATTCTCTTGTTGTTTTTATCAACATTTACTGTATCATAGCCAATTTTTGTTGCTTCTAGTGCATTAATATATTCATATTATAATATGGTCATTAACCCATTGAATTATTTCAAGCCTATCTTGATCAGCCTTTCGTCTTCAAATTGGAAACAGTATATTTCTTTTATTGCTACATTTTCTTTACAAAAAGTCGTGTTTCTGTAATGAATAAAAAATCACGGAAAATTTGTGGAGAAGTTAAAAAGTTACCAGTTTGAAAGGATGAACAGTGATATTTAACTTTCATCGTGTTAATAATATTCAAGGTTTTAGTACTTACTTTCTTTTTGAAAGTTTTCAGCATTGAATGACAAATATTGACACAACCACAATGGACACAGTCTGTGTAGAAACTTTAGCTCTTTGTGATCATGTAATTAGTTATGTATTTTAGGGCCCTAAATAAAAGTTTTATAGGGCCAAACTACATAATGTTGACCCTCTGTCAGGAGTGAGCAAATATTACCATTCTATCAATTCTATTTCATCCTTCTTCTTGTTTTCTTGCAGCTAAATCGTTTTATTACCCTCAAAAACATTATGTAAAACATTTTCTCTCTTTTACTTTATTACTCTATCTCCCCTTAATTTTGTCTTATAAAAATAATGTAGCAAACTTTTGTTCTTTTCGTTATCTTGTGAATTATGGGAGCTTGTCTGTTCTGACAAACCCACTTTTAGTACTTTTAAGACTTTACTGCAGTAATTTGGAAAACAAGGGTTGTGACTTGGAACTCGCTTATCTTCTTATCCCCTCCCACACACATGCTCGTGTTCTAATAGGAAAACCCCCTACACTCGAATCCGCCACAATAACTTCATTTTGGTATCGTGGAGAATCGCTCCAGGGTAAAGGATTTCCTACATTGTCTTATTCTTTTTATTTAGCGACTATTCAACAAGTCTAATCTGTAGTATTTTACGTAATATAAAAAATCTTATGACGACGAATACATACGTTGATCGTTCCAACTAGAATGCAGCATTATCATTGGTTCCACATCGTGACTAAAAGAAATGCTTATTCTCATTAAGACTGTGCCTTTTCGACAGACAAAAAATACACTGGTTGCTGATAAATCATACGCCAAAGATGAATCATGCAACCTATTTGAATAAAATGCTGACTAGTACTTTAACTTACCTCAGATTATCCCGGATTCTTTCTGCACTAATCTCTTCGATCAGCCTGTCAGAAATAGTCTCATCGGCTTCACGGGTCTCAAAATCCGAGTAAGAATAATGCATACTACCACCACCCCCTCCTCCCACTCCTCCTGCTTGGTGACTTGGCGCCGAGAAGTGGCCGACGAGTACGCCAATCCCCACGCCCACGCAGAGGATGGCGATGCCAGCAGCTAGGGTCACTGAACGCTTGTATCGGTCTTGCATGGTTGCTACTACGAATGCTTCGTCTGCATTGGGTGCAACCAGGCTCATAAATGCAAGACGTTGCTGCTGCCTTGCTCGCGAAACAGGATGAATAGTCGACTCCATCGTGATGGAATGAAGCGACTCAAAAAGGGCGGGGAAAACAGTCTAAGATGAGATAAACTTCTGGTACTACAAACGTCTAAACTGATTTGTCACTATATAGATGTACGAAGCAGATCAACTTACTCGATAGTTATAGTTTACTTCCTACTTTATGAAAAAAAGAGAAAGATTCGCCTTTTTATAAAAAGTGGATCACAAGGATGCCCTGAAAAGCTTCGCACCACCTTGATCCTTTTTGTAGGTCATGGTGAACAAGGACATACATCGGACATGTAGGGGTTGTAAAGACATCAATGTCTTGGTCAATCAAGAACAACTAATCCCTTTCGTGACAGTCCAACTGGGGAGTATAGGTATATTTCAAGCGACCAGACTTCAAGTAATTGACAAGAGCGATGAATGCCTTCAGGTAGATCCATCTAAACCATTAACTTATCCGAAAAGGCAAACATGTGTGAAAGAGTAAAATATGGATAAAAATACACAGCTGTAAAGCATTCACAATTTATTTGCCAGACGTATAATAAGTGGTGTTTATCTCGTGTACATGTCCTGTTTGCGAGCTGACCCCCTAGTCAGATTTTTGATATTCACATAAATATTTTTAGCGCAAATCATTAAAGTTTTCATCTTTGGCTCAAGTTTTCTTGAAAAACACCTTGAAAGGCTGGATATGACATGCAAAGAACAAAACATGAGTCCTTCCTAGCTTTCAGTCAAAAGCTTAGTAAAGAAGGTACTTTTGGCAGTGATTGACTTATTCTGAAAGTCAATGATATACCGCACAATGAATACCTGGAAGAAGTTTTGTCCACAGATTTGTGATGAAAATGGCAGTCTTGTCAGCTCCTGCTTCTCATGAATATATGCTGAAAATGACAATAACCATCGATCATGCAGAGATAACTAATTGAACCAGACTCCCTGAAAAAAGTACCTATAGATACTTGATTTAGAAATCAGGTTTCTGCTATTAAAATGTTGAGGAAAACTGATGCAATGAGTGAAAGCAGCGGAGCGAAGTAGAGTGATGATAATTCGACCGAACACGGTGAGGAGCAGAGAGCACAGTGAACGATATAACCTCATGTCAATGAGCTTTTATCTATATCACTCACTCGTCCTCTTTCTTTGTCTTCATACATATCCATCTCTCTTACCCAACTTCTCACTCCATCTCCTACCAGAGCTTCCATCCTCCCCCTCTCCCCCCCCCCTCTCTCTCTCTCCCATTTGCTCTTATTTTTCCTTTTATCTCTATATTCAAAGTCCTTCAGTCTCTCTCCCTGCCCCCCCCTAATTCATCTCTTGCTATTTCCTATTTCAAGTTTCTCTCTCCCATGCTCTCTCTAATACAACAGCCTCCATTCTCTTGATGTTTTTATCAACATTTACTGTATCTTAGCCAATTTTTGTTGCTTCTAGTGCATTAATATATTCATATTATAATATGGTCATTAACCCATTGAATTATTTCAAGCCTATCTTGATCAGCCTTTCGTCTTCAAATTGAAAACAGAATATTTCTTTTATTGCTACATTTTCCTTACAAAAAGTCGTGTTTCTGTAATGAATAAAAAATCACGGAAAATTTGTGGAGAAGTTAAAAAGTTACCAGTTTGAAAGGATGAACAGTGATATTTAACTTTCATCGTGTTAATAATATTCAAGGTTTTAGTACTTACTTTCTTTTTGAAAGTTTTCAGCATTGAATGACAAATATTGACACAACCACAATGGACACAGTCTGTGTAGAAACTTTAGCTCTTTGTGATCATGTAATTAGTTATGTATTTTAGGGCCCTAAATAAAAGTTTTATAGGGCCAAACTACATAATGTTGACCCTCTGTCAGGAGTGAGCAAATATTACCATTCTATCAATTCTATTTCATCCTTCTTCTTGTTTTCTTGCAGCTAAATCGTTTTATTACCCTCAAAAACATTATGTAAAACATTTTCTCTCTTTTACTTTATTACTCTATCTCCCCTTAATTTTGTCTTATAAAAATAATGTAGCAAACTTTTGTTTCTTTTCGTTATCTTGTGAATTATGGGAGCTTGTCTGTTCTGACAAACCCACTTTTAGTACTTTTAAGACTTTACTGCAGTAATTTGGAAAACAAGGGTTGTGACTTGGAACTCGCTTATCTTCTTATCCCCTCCCACACACATGCTCGTGTTCTAATAGGAAAACCCCCTACACTCGAATCCGCCACAATAACTTCATTTTGGTATCGTGGAGAATCGCTCCAGGGTAAAGGATTTCCTACATTGTCTTATTCTTTTTATTTAGCGACTATTCAACAAGTCTAATCTGAACCTCATCGGCTGACTCTAATTTTTTACAGGTTCTTTTCTTGGTGGTAAATTTAAAGGATTTTGAATCAATCTATTTCAATCAGTTCATGAAAACGGACACACATCTTGATCGTAAAAGTAATAGCAAACTGCTAAACGTCGGCTGCTGAGAACGTACATATTGTAAGAATTCATAAATCCTACTAAGAGTAATAATATCAGTCACAATCACAAAAATAAAGGTTGTATCATTACTTCTCCGCCGTAAATTATTGTTCCGCGGTACTCATAATCGAGTTCTTAACTTCAACCCTAGACCCCAAACCCAGTTAACTGCAAGACTGATTTTAGTTCTGTCTGTTCTTTGGTGAATTAAAAATTAATTTGGGTTTAGTCTTTGCATGTCTTTGGGTGTGATGTAGCATGCATTGTAATAATATAAAATGATGTGTACTTATCTTTCCCAACTACGCATTTCGGCTTTCAGATTTTGTTTATTCTGCTATTTTCAAATACAAATTATACAAAGATATAAAACGTGGAAAAAACGTAAGTGCATAATATAAAAAGCGAATATAGAATTATAATCAAATTACTGATAAAATCAACATGATCATAAACAATACGATTTCCTTATGATTTACAATGTACTTTCATTGATATGGATTGAGCATATAAAAAACATTACAAAATATCAACAAGGTGGTTTTTCTGTTAATTGACATTCGTAGTTGATTTTTATTAAATAAATAAATGAATAGAATGAAAAAAATTAATTAATTAAGATGTGTTCAACGCTATTTTCCACATTAAGAAATAAAAACTATGCAGCTAGGATGCACAACAAAGTGTTTACACAGAAGAAAGAAAATTAAGGAAAATAATGATTAGTGAGGGAAAGAGAAAGAGAGAAGGATAAATAGAGACAGAGGGGTATGGGGAAGGAGGAGAAGAGATGAGAAGGGAAGAGAAGAGAGAATGGGAGGGGTTAGAAATGAGATAGGAAGTTGTTGTTAAGGTGGAACAGAAGCTTGGGAAAGACAAGTTGACCAGTGGAGATATTCAGAAAGGAGCCCGGTTGAAATCGAGGGCAGTCCTGATTTCATCATATCCAAATGCAAGACATCATTTATTGTTGGAGAAATCATCTTGGTACATCCCTACCGGAAGTCGTGAGTGTTTGTTTCTATGGTAACACACTTAGCTCTTGTCAGACGTGGAAAGGTATATCAACAAACTGCGTTTTTCGCGCGCTTTTACCGGCACTTCCGGAGCAGAGCGAAAGGATTGTACTACGTACGCCTCGCTTGTAGTGGAAGGAGTTAGCAAGGAGCTAAATTCTTTTTTTTTTTTTTCAGATGAAGCAAATTGAGCCTTATTTTGGATTGGGTTTTCATGTTATATGATGGAATGATTAGTTGGTACCTTGGAAAGCAACTGAGAGCGTTCGTCTGGCCCCTGTTATATAGTTTATTAGTGATTTATTGAAAGTGCAAGGAGCTCCCTTCGTTATCACGTTTCAAGGGCAATCATGAATAAAAAAATCGATTAGCTCTTTTAGTCTCGTCCAGATAAATGTAAAAGACATGGTTTGTGCTCTTAAATTTTATTTTCTTTTAGTTCACCAACAGTCTATACGCGCTTCCTTAGTGATGTCGTGCTCAGTCAACAGACTATACAGATTATATATAGTAAACGGGATTCGAATCCCTACCATAGCATTTTTAATCTCTCAGTAGCAAGGATTACTTTGTAAATTTCAGTGTAACTCACTGTTCAGTTTTATTAAAATGATGATGGTAGTGATTATGATGGTGACGATGAAGAAGATTATATGGTGCATGAACTCTGTTTAGGGGGACTCGATGGTAGGGGAGATTATCAGAAAACATAAAAAAATATTAAGGTTCTACCAAGAAATGTAAAGTTTAAATCGATTAGCATAAAAATAAGATAAATGTGATGACAAAGATGTAAGATATCAACGTTAATGAAGGAACGATTTACAAAATATCTGAATAATATTCCTAAATTCCAGTATAAATCAAACTTTTTACGTAGGTGATTTAGCCAATAAGATCATTATTGTTCACACAGTTATTTTACAGTGTTTATCCAATTTAGACAAAAATGATATGCCAAATTGCAATGAGCAGATTTAGTTTTTGTCGCATCTTTTGAAACGTCTCAGATTTTAGATAAGTTGATCTTAAAGTTGTTCTTATACATGTTATATTCGTTAATAAAAAATGTGCAATCACTTGACATTTGGGCCACGACATTTTGATGAACTTCCGACCATTTGTCATCTCGACCAATACTTCAGTATTTCCTCTGGTTGAATGGTTTTTAATTGTTTCACCAGGCCACTAATTGGGCCGAACCCAGGGTTGACATTTAACATCTCTTGAGAAAGAATTGACCAATCGATGATCAGGAGACGAAAGTTCCCGCATTCTAAACGCTATACATCCAGGACTCAAGTATGCAACTGTGTCCTGACGTGCCAAAGAATCTTTTGAGATCGGAGGAATTTTCCTGGCACGCGTGGAGAAAATACATGGTTGAGAAAAAAAGCTGGTACCCTCTTATCTTCCAATCCACAGGAGGAAACCTGGTCAGCAGATTTTAATCCCATACTCTAAAAGCAGATTTGTGAAGATGTTTTAGTATATTAAAAGGTGGAACAATCTTATTTATTTATTTACTTGGGGGGGGGGATACAAATTTACATGCCATAACATGCAAGGAATTTTTTGCTTCTTATCTGGGCGTTTAAATTTTTCAAATTGCAAGGCATATGAACAGGCGAAAAGGCAAATGCTTCTTGTGTATATTTGCTTTACATTATATCTTCCTATCTTGAAAAATATAAATTGGTATGAGTTTGTGCTTATCATTATTTTTTTTAATAAAAAGATATAGAAATGTGATTGAGAAGCTTCATTGAAACAGCATGCATGGGTAATGCTGATTTGCATGAGTTTTAAAAATAAATCAACTTAGCACCAAACAATTATTAGCATAATTGTTTTCGGAGTTGATAGCACGCAAATCATAAAACTGATATTTGAAAATTTTGAAAGAAATCCTGTGACAAATATCGTTGATTTAGAATAAATATAATATGCAGAATAGGGAAAATACACCAACGTTTTAAATTTTCTCCAGTATTATAATAAAAGTTAATAATAATAATAATAATATAATAATAATAATAATAATAATAATAATAATAATAATAATAATAATAATAATAATAGTAATAACAAACAATGATAATGTCTTATTCACCCAGGGTAGCAATTCAGTTTTATCAACTGCTCTTCCAGCGGGCCCTGCATAGCATAATATGTTATTATTACCCTTCTCCATTCTTGTACGCCGAGCGCCTGGCAAGAAGGCAAAAGGTCCCATTTTTGACTCGGCAGGGGATCGAACCCACGACCTCCCGTTCATGAAGCGGACGCTCTATCCATTGAGCCCACATGCCCGGTTGAAATCCTCAAATGAAATCATTATACTCAGCAAGCTCGAATAAAGCAACTGTAAGAAAATTTGTATTTAGTGGTTTTTTTTTTCTACATCCAACGATAACGTGGATCAGTCAGGGCCAAACTTACCATTAATTAATTTCTAAAGCATGATGGAACAGTACATATTTTATTTCACTGCATGGAAAACCCTCCATGTTCCTTAGGTTTACACTCTGTACCCTCTCTCTTGTTGTGGAATAATAAATGGAATGATCCCTGAAAGACCTCATATATGACAACTCATCTTAATCATCCGATGAACATTTGGATTTTCAAGGAATAATTTGTCCAAACCGGCAAACTCTGAAACAAGGAATAAGTGAGGTGATATTCAGATCTGGGAGCGTTTCATGAAGGGACTTGTCGGATGTTTTATCCGACAAAGTCTGTTTTATCCGACAGTTGCCATAGTAACGATGCTTCTCAGCCAATCAAAATCAAGGAAAGATGTCAGATCTGACAACTTGTCAGATTTATGTTGATGAAACGCTCCCCTGGTGATATTTTTTGAAATGTATTGAATTTATACGCCATTCTCCATTATGAATGATGTTCATTTGTATTTAACTATTATGTTGTAATGTATACAGTGTTTGACTAATCATGCTCACAGTGAAAAATATAGATAAATGTAAAGGAATTTTCTTCCACATACTCATTCCTTTATGGAAAATTTGACCATTTTTTATTTGAAATGTTGAAGCATTTTAAGGTCATTTTTTAGTTCCAAACATTTTCCAACACACATCTATTGATTTTCCACATTGATTTATTTTTTCATTTCTCGTATCTCCCCGAAGAATCGAAAATTCATGACTATCATGATGGCCCTTGAGATGGCTCAAGAACTAGGTAATGTTTATATTGGTTTCCTAAAACACGTGCTCAATTAACGGACCTGGAAATATAGGACCCAAGGTGAAACGTACAAGCGCAGACACGAGAGCAGGTCTAGGGACCATAAACCCCTTCCTTTCCCTCAACCCGGAAAAAAAAAAAAGCAACGAGGGAGTATTTCTCACTTGCATACGCGATGACATTGGTAAACATGAAATCAAATCAAATCAAATCAAACTTATCTATATAAAATCCACTATTTTAGATTATCAACATACAACATACAAAACATTTTACAATCATGGGGGGGGGGGGGGGGGGGGGAGGGGAGGGGCTTATCCCAAATTTCCTAAATTTTGCAAAGGATTGAAAAGATGCCTTTGTGTTTCATGGGAGATAGTGTTTAAGGGTTTATGACTCCTGAAACCGATTACTACTGTGGTTCAGGGTTTATTATCATTTTTTAAAACATTCAAAACGGCAGCCAAAGGCTGAATCAAATGATAATTTGATCTGTCCCTGGTGTTCATGTATCTGAAACCCATTTAATCCTCATTACCCATTAACATCAATTATTCCATCTCTCCATATCACATCCTCCTTACTTTACCAACCTTCAATCACTCATTACTCTCCATTTAACTTCCCCACTAACACTACTTCCTATACACCTGTCCTTCCCTCCTGCATAATAGTCAACTCGTTTTTATATCACTTCTTTGAACCTAACAATGTTGACAACCATGCAAATATCATATTCTTCATGTATTTCAGAGAAGCTTGTAATTAACACTTTGTATCAATAAGTGTTAAATCCTTTCTGTTATTTTGCATCCCTTTATCTAGAAACGGGGGACTCAAAGCATACCACTTGAGGTATTTGTCTTAGAAACTGAATGGTTTACTGAACCTGTCATTATACTGACAGATCACTTTTGATGATGATATCTAGAAATGCTCCTTGATACCCAGACATCACTTTATAAACAAAGCAATAAGTTGTCATTATATTGACAGATCACTTTTGATGATAATATCTAGAAATGCTCCTTGATACCCAGACATCACTTTATAAACAAAGCAATAAGTTGAGACACAATATTAAGATATACTTTCTTTTATTCAGCAACATTTTCATTTCATGTTGATATTAATATACAATGCTATATTGCTATACACACACAAACTCTGCTTAAAGAAAATCGATTAGGTGGAGGGTGTTTAATAAACTTGTACATTTACCTTGTACCAAAAGGATGACTATCATTTTGACTACTGCCCTTTCTCTTCTTAAACTCAGTTTTTATGTTCACATAAGTTAAAAAGATAAAAACAGTTCTCTCTTTATATCATCTGTTTGGAGCCAGAAGGGCATTATGCTTTAAAATATAGTTAATGCCCTTCTGGCACTGAACAGATGATATACTTGACATACATGACTGCTGAGGTGTTTCAGGATATCTATGGAGCAATGATATGTAACCTAAAATTACCTATTACATGATGGATATTGAAGTAAAGTCATTATATGACCAGCAAACCAATTGGTATGATTTTATGCCCATGTATCAAGGTAAATGACCAAAATGCTGCATTCTTGATAAACAGACAGTGCTATGAAACACATTCAAACTGTATTGATTGTATCATGTATATAAATAAATCATTGTTTACAGACCCACATGGCCCATATAAGCACAAGTTATCAGCTCCCACTGTTCATGGTGCTGTTAATTTGGTTCTATATGAACAATCTACAATCTTTGAACTCTCCATCCCTCCATAAGATCAGTATAATGATTTTGTAGAGAATGTGATATTATAACTGTCAGAAAACAGAGCATCTCTACTGCAAATTTCCCTCAATTTTTGTATGAGTGGATGTGATAGGACATGCTCTAGCAAGAAGACCCTGTGAGATATACACATGTAAGCATCACAAGAGATTCTTGTCCACACTAATCTTATAGGACAAATAAATGACAGTGATGGTTTAATCTGGAACCAAACACAAACTAAAACTTTAGATGAAGAGCAAATTTACACACCATTATAAGATTGGAATACTAGTATGTGACAGTGTACTACTAACCAAATTTGCCTGAGATTGGCTATATGTTAAGTTCTCCTCATGAAGTCATGGCAAGAAAATTAAACTATTCAAAATGTGCACACATGGTAGGATCAACAATGCTTTTCTTTGACTTGAGCATAATATAAAACAAAAATTGTTAAGTGAGTTACATGAAGCACCACAAGGTGATTCTGTGACATACTGCAAGTCCCATAAGACATTACTTTAAAGATGCTAGGTCGTGGGCTTTCATGGGGAATTTGACACCATGGGTGCTTACCCAGTAACAGGTGTAGTCCATCACTGTGACTTTTATGACAAACAGACCTTATGTAATGCTCTGTATACTTCACCCTTTCCCCATATGGCAAAGTCATTATCTCACTTTCCCTGGCCCGAGAATGCCCGAAGCAGGCCAAAGAATGTTTGTGGTGGGACAGCTTGTTTTGCTGTGCTCCAGAAATGTAGCTCTATTACAGGTATTTTTCACAAAGTCTGGTGTCAGCAAATTATGATCCATTCCCCATGAAAGCCCACGACATAGCGTCTTTAAGTCATTAAACTATAAAACTCTCTTGACATGACCACTGATTCAATTATTTTTCTATGCATTAATACCAGTAGTCTATGGTCATATGACAGAAGTATTCATTAATACCAGTAGTCTATGGTCATATGACAGAAATATTCATTCTTGAATGAAATAAATGAAGAAGACGTATTTCAAAGAATCTTAAAAAAAAAAAAAATTCACATAAACTGCAATAGCTGATCAATGCATTACTGAAAAATACACATGTAAATAAAACTCTGAAAAGATAATACTGTATATACTGACATTTGCAACTTTTAAGTCAACAAAAGAAAAACAACAGAAACAGCTTGTGAACATTATGGCAGCTGAGCATCCTGATGTATTACATTCCTTTCCTTTAGACTTGTGTTCTACACCAATCTTGACTATCTAATTACACTAATTACACCACATATAAATAATATCATTTGATGAAATATTTCCTTCAGATTCCATATCACATTTATGATAAAATGAAATACATTCCTCCATATGAATGAAAGTGCATCACAGAATATCCCATTTCTATAATTTCCTATTTATTCAGTTTGCATAGCAAATGCACGAACCTCGTCACCCTTTTGCATAATTAGCTTTGATGTTACATTGGCTTCATATGTAATGAAATCATTTCATCTCTTCCATACCACTAACAATGTAAACCAAAATGTATAACCCCAATCATAAATAAGTTTGGAGCAATCCCATTTGTGTATAGGCAATCCAGACATGTATTAGATAATCTAGGTTTCCTGAATTTAAACATCCAATGAAAATTTGGGAAGAACAGCTCATAACCTCATCCCTCCATCACCAATGACAAAAATCCTTTCTTGACAATGAAAGGAAGAATATGTTATTAGACATAAATGAAGTAATTCAGAGCATTCCATTCTATGTTATCATTTAGAATCATAATAGGAAAAAGCATCAGCTCCTCTGACCTTCATAGCAGCAGAGTTAGCATAGATGTTGGTGAATGTCTCTGAAACTGGCAGTTCTGGGTCAGTCTTAGCCTTCGTCATGGCTTCCTCTACGGCTGACCGCACAGATGTATCTATGGCCTGCTCAAATACAAAGATGGAGAAACAGAAATAAAAGCTGTTAAGGATTGTTAAGGACCGTGTCTTTGTTTTATCATTTTTAAAAGTGAGACCAAGTTATCTAAACCAAATTTCTCAGCAAATTTAATGTGGGAAGCATGGATATACCTGGCAATATAACTACTCTTGACATTTCAGACAAAAAAACTGATTATTCATTTCACATCAGACTGCTAATATAGCAAGTGCTTACAGTTGAGCAGCCTGAGAAGCTATGACATATAGACCTATCATGGGGACTACATGTAGATGTCACACGAATGATTGCTTCAAGTTCTATCCCCAGGACTTTGTGAGGATTAGAGGATATTTATCTTTCAAAAGAGAGCTAGTGCATCAACTCTGATTAAAAACAAGGACTTCCTGGGACCACTCCTCTATTCATTATGCCATTTCACCTCATCCATCATTTCCTCTCTCACTTACCTTAAGTTCAGCCTCTGTGGCTAGTTCATTGCCGAGTATAGTGTCCTTGAGCTTGGTGATTGGGTCTTGGGTCTGTCTGATCTCCTGGACCTCTTCTCTTGATCGATAACTGGTTCCTGGATCACTCATACTGTGACCATGATATCTGTAGGTCTCCACTTCCATTACTAGAGGACCCTGTCCAAGAGTAGACCAACATAATCACAAAATTCATTGGGTCCTGGATCTTCTTCATGGAACAGTTACTTGTTCCAGGATTATTTGTTCTATCACTGGAATGATTCTTCCCTACTATTTATCCTCCCAATGTCAGGTTTACATAACCACCTTTTCCACCATGGAATGACACTCAGAACACTATCTTTTAAACACAATGAGCTTTAAAACCATTTCCTTCTTTACAATAAAAGAAGATATATGGAAAGAAAAATGAATCTTGACCAGTTTGACTGCCACCACTGTTTGTGGAAGTGATATTCTTAGAATGTTTGAGGGAAGTAAATTAAAAACTGGGAGCAATAATTACAGTAATGTGAATTTTTAATTCACACATATCCAAAATCCTTTGAACTAGGTGCAGTCAATGAAAAAAGGGACTTAGTAAAACTCTAAATGACAAAGAAAAAAGTCCTCTCACCTTTCCCGACATACAGTAGTCCCTGGCATAGCGAGTTGCTTCCCTTACAGCTACAACATCCATACCATCAACCTAAAAACAAAGAATTTGAACATAGTGTTGCCACTTGCTACAATAACAACTGAGAAGGATTATGCTGCCTTTTGTAACTAATAAAAATTAGTAGCATAAAGGTGCCAGTAATGATATTAATAATAATAATAACACTTAGGAGTAACAAACTAAATATTAAATGACTGTACTTAAGCTCAAACACAACCTATAGATCATCTCCCCATCCTGAACCAGGCCCTCTACTGACATGTCATATTCATTCTCAACAGCAATTGTCATCTACCTACTGGATAAGGGATGAAAAATATAAATAAAGGTCTTTGCTAAAAAAAATTCAATGCTTGAATTAATGATATCTATTCATCAACTGCTTTGATTTTCATTTTAGAGACCTATTAAATGTGTTGTTTAAATGAATGTCAAACAAAAAAAAAAAAAAAAAATGCATTGTAAAATTTAAAAAAAGTCCAAGTTTACCCATATGCCTGGTATGTAATCTCCTCTAGTGTAATAGTCAGTTGAAGCAGCTGACCTCTCTACAGCTGTCCCCATTCCATACTTGTTATTCTCACATACAAAGATACAGGGTAGATCCCACAGCTTGGCAATGTTATATGCCTCAAAGACTTGACCTTGGTTGGCTGCTCCATCACCATAGAGGGAGACACATACATTCTTGGTGTCCATGTATTTGAGTGCTAAGGCAATACCTGCACCAAGCGGGACCTACAGAGCATTATATAGCAGCATGATTATATTCATTTGAGGAGAACAAAATAACAGTTTCTGTTTGAATGAATTATTGCACAGTCAACTCAAATAAGAAATTTTGTATACAGGAGGAAAGTTCTTTAATTAAAGAAAAAGGAAACCCTGGGGACAAGCACGTTTTAATGAAGAGAGAGAGAATATGGAGAAGCAAGTCATAAAAGTTTAATCAAAATCATTTACAAAATAAGACAGTTATGAAAGTTTGAAAAGTCGTGATTTACTATCTATGGCGATATACAAACTGGCAATATTGCTTCAAAATTGCAGGCTTTTGTGAACAAATCTCCATATGTTTTGTACACAAAATTTCTCTTTTCTCCATTATCTCCCAAGATACAGCTTGGCTCTTTATGAACTCAACATATGTCATGTCAAATACATTTCCCCATGATATACATTGAGCTAAGAAAGAGACAAACTGCATCTTGAGAGATAATGGAGAAAATCTGAAATTTTGTGGACAAAACATATGGAGGGTTGTCCACAAAAAATCCACCATTTTGAAGTGATATTATCAGTTTGAGGATCATCACAGAATAAATTGAAACTTTTCAAACTTTCTTAACTTCCTCATTTCATAACCGATTTGCATTTAATTTTTAAAAATTTGCTTCTCTCTATTCTGTCTCTTTATAAAAACTGGCTTATCTCCAGGATTTCCTTTTCCTTCAGAGAAGATTGTAAAACCAAGATCTATTTAGCATATACACACAAATAACAGTATATCATTTCAATTGAAAAAAAAACAACAAGACAGACATTCTTATCTGTATCTCCTACGAGTGTTCATTCATTACAAGGTAATATTTACTCCAATTCATATGCATATTAAAAAGGAAACATGTAAATTTTTCATTTACTCATATCAAACATTGAAAACCTGGCCCCTATATAAAATCATTTGTTTGTTTTTCTAATGGCAGATATGGCAGTAATGGAATTGCCATTTTTCTAATGTTTGTAACATAAAAAACCAAACTGAATTGAAATGAATTGAATTTAATAATCACAATGCCAAACAAACTCCAAACCAAAAAAATGAGTGAATCTAGGCCATTCAAGGTAATGTAATTTCTGTTTAGTCTGATATTAAGCCAGTGTTTGCTGTGTTAATGTGGCTGGAGAATAGATGTTTGCATTTACCTGTGCCACTGAGATGTCATTTCCACATGCACGTACGTGTAGATGTTCTTACACAACACATACCTGTGCCCCTATGATGTCATTTTAATTTTAGAAGTTCTTACAGAACACTTACCTGTGCCCCTACGATGTCATTTTAATTTTAGAAGTTCTTACAGAACACTTACCTGTGCCCCTACAATGCCATTTCCACCATAGAAGTTCTTACAGAACACTTACCTGTGCCCCTACGATGCCATTTCCACCATAGAAGTTCTTACAGAACACTTACCTGTGACCCTACGATGCCATTTCCACCATAGAAGTTTTTACAGAACACTTACCTGTGCCCCTACGATGCCATTTCCACCATAGAAGTTCTTACAGAACACTTACCTGTGACCCTACGATGCCATTTCCACCATAGAAGTTTTTACAGAACACTTACCTGTGCCCCTACGATGCCATTTCCACCATAGAAGTTCTTACAGAACACTTACCTGTGCCCCTACGATGCCATTTCCACCATAGAAGTTCTTACAGAACACTTACCTGTGCCCCTACGATGCCATTTCCACCATAGAAGTTTTTACAGAACACTTACCTGTGCCCCTACGATGCCATTTCCACCATAGAAGTTTTTACAGTACATATGCATGGAGCCTCCTTTACCTTTAGCACATCCTGTTCTCCTACCTGGTGAAAGAAAGAAAAGAAAACAAATCAAAAACAAATGAAATCCATCACAAATTGACACGTTGAATACTGAATTCATTCTTTCCCATAGACTTTATACAGAGGCTAAAGTACCCAGTTCCAGTAGCTAACGGATTAATAAATACCATAGAAAGTTTACTAATGGGCAAGACCAAAATATGGCCAATAGAGTTCTATGAGTATTATGGAAATGTAATATGGAATCATAAATGTAATGATAAAATCATTTTACCTAGTATTTGACTAATCCAAGCCCTAGCAGAGCTTTCAGTTTGATAAAGTAATCAGATACTAAAGTATTAGATATGGTCGGTAACATATTACAAGCAAATAGCTTGGATTTGCCATGATGTAGAGTAGCCTACTTTTACACCCTTACTGTATGACTAAAGAGCACAAAATTACATAGCTCTCTTACTATAAACATTTATGAATGAATGAAATGATGATACTTTCATGATAACTTTCTTTAGGATGATTGTCATAGCTGGGGTGCCAGGAGGCATCCCTAAGAATCTGACTAGATGCAGACATGTTGCATATGCCTCACATTAAGTACTACATGCTTGCTTCAACACAATGATGCAAATAAGCATTGCATATGAACAAACATTGTTATAATATGGGACTGTGCCCAATGAAGCCACCACTTTGATACAACATACATGTACCTGTAAGTTCTGCTAGTACACCATGTAAGGTAACACCCCTGAGATATGCCCAGCCATGGGCTCTGTACGCTGTAATCACTGCATCATCTGGACTTAACACTGAGTCAATCCCTACAGCACATGCCTCCTGCAGTAAAAAAAAAATCAAGAGAAACATCAGACGTCAACATTCCAGTATTCATTTTAAGCTAACCAGTTGATATGCCACATGGTAGCCACATGGTATTAGGTTATCATGCATTGAATAAATTCACTACATGAAAAAAGCTAGGCCATCATGAAAATTGTATTTATGGTGGCTTGCCATGAGAATATTTGCAACAAAGAACATCAATAGATTCTTATACATATTACAAGTTATGCCTCATTCAGTTTGGGTACAAAAAATGATACATTACAGTATACTTCAAACAAAGCAAGTTGATATGACCTCAGCTATATCCATCATTTCACACAGGTATGAATGTTGTGACTGAAATAATATTTGCTGTTATATCCCTCATTAAAGAAATCCTGTTCAGTGATTGGTCTACATAGCATCATGTGACCAAAAATGACATTGGTATGAGGTTGATGATGTTGAAAACAAAATGCCGATGGAGAAAAATGTGCTATATCGTTATGACATTCATGGTATAGTGCACATGGTATAGTGCACTATACATGGTATAGGATATATGGTATACGATATAGTCATGTATGTGATATGGTATATGATACAGTCGTGTATGCGATTGATCAATGGTTTTTCATCAATAGCGTGTGAAAAGTGTATTGGTATCGGCCTCACAGACCACTGTGTAAATCACGTCCATTTTTATCATTATATCATTTCAAGATTCATTGGAGGGATATAAAACACGCATCAGAAAAGAGTGCTATTCCTGTCACCTCCGAATCCAAAATTTCAATTAGAGCCTTCAGTGCACTGTATATTTGTTTATGACCATGGAAGTCAATTGTCTCCTGTTTGATTCCATGAAATCAATTACCTGTCCTGAATACAAATGACAGAATCCTCTGATCTCCTTGGATTTATAGAGAGTAGCAGCAGCTGTCTCCATCCTTCTAATAGTCTGCATCTTATGGTAATACTCCAAGGCTTCATCCTTAGTCAACACACTGGATGTTGTTGGACCTTCTTCAAGCTTGTGAAGTTTGTATGGCTGCACAATAAAAACTAGTTATTGGTATGAGTACTCCAAATAATGGAAGGCATTTTGCACTCATATCAACTAAAAAAGCTCACAGTTAAAATAACCCCTACAGTTTCCTGGGGGGGTGGGAGGGGAATATCATTTTTTCACAATTGAAATGAGCCCCTCAAGAAATATAATAGGACATTTTATTGAAATGTAATGGTCCTTGATCCATTAAGTTAACTACAAAAAAATCTCACAGAAGCATTTATATATGCAAAAAGCAGATCATGTACTCAAATTTGAATGCAGATTACTAACCTTCAAGGATAATATGTTTCTGAAAGTGATAAGCTTTGAAATGTAATCCAAAAACTGACAATATGAATTATGTAAGTTTTTTTTTTTTCCACATACACATTGCAGGTATAGTGCATGTATCCAATTTCACTTGTCTATTCTCACACTTTAGAAGCTACATGTATCATTCAAGAAAGCTGGAATCAAGAATACAATTTCTTGAAACTCATCTTTTTTATACTAATCTAATCTCCTTTATATTGAAGCAAAGTAGAAGTTGACAAGGGACAGGCAAAATTTTATTAAGCATTCAAAATTTAGGTGATGACCCCCCCCCCCCCCCCCATACCTGTACATGTACATGTATGGGGGGATCCATCCAAAAGGCATCCATCATTATGATTTGGAAAGAAATTAATCACAAGTAATGGGCATCTTTGGGGCTCCAGGATGCCACCAAGGGTTAACAGACCAAATACACACATAAAATGTTGACATAAAATGTTGGCATAAAATATTGCAAATATGAATCTAGCAAATTTTGGAACACAGAAAGGTCCCCATACATTCAACACCCGATAATTTTGACCTGAAGCCCTTACAAGTGTGCAGCCTGGGTTTCATTTCATAAAATTGTTATCAATACCAAGTTGCAATAACTCTCATAAACTACTAAAATCTTTGCATATGACTGACTGAGAGCAAATTAATCATAGAAATGTGGCAGTTGTTACTGAAAACAAGTTTTATGAAACGGGGCCCGGTGGTGTGAAAGAAAAATGCTAATGATATAGAACTTACATTTGTAGTCAATTGTACTTCAGTATTCAGCTGTCTGCTAGCAATTGCAGCAAAGCCCTGTAAAACACAATCAAGAAGAGAGACATTTTTTCCTCTTACAAAAATAAGCTTTAAAACCTGGTGTCACATGCACTTTCATGGCTGATAGTGATTTTTTTTTTTAAACCTAATCTCCTAAGGCTGAGCTATTTTTTCTCATTTCACACAAGTGAGTTTTCAATTCTGTGTGCAAAACTGAAAGCAGCTTGACTTACTCAAAGGAAATTGCAATTGCCATTTGCAAATAGAATCTATGACTTTTGCTTAATTTCTGAAATGAAGAAACATTATTATTATTATTATTATTATTATTATTTATTTGACCATTAAAAAGGAATAACTGCTCTTAACATGCTTGTGTACCTAGCAGATCATGAACTTCATCGCTATGACTATCATATGAGAATACTGAGAGTGAGAGGACAGTTAATAGACCCATCATGAAAAACAACATGCTAGTGATACAGAATGCCACTTATGATCATATTTGTGTGGTTATAGACCTATTTGTTAGGTTTTGCTTTTCCATTGAGCAAGATTCTAAAGCTGGGGGCCCGTTTCTTGACACTGTCTTAGTCTACATTAGTACAGTTCATGGACAACCCATAGACACACCTGTTATTGAATTAACAAGCATTTCAATTAAAGATGGTCATGGGCTTTCATGGGGAATTTGACACCATGGGTGCTTACCTAGCAACAAGTGTTGTCCACCACTCTGAGTTTTATGACCAACAGACCTTATGTAATGCTCTGTATATTTCACCCTTTCCCCATATTGATATCGACCTGAAAATGTGCATTACTGACATTCACTCGATGTAATTTTCTCCACAAATCAACTTTTGAAAATATAGAATCAAGATATAGAAATGAAATTTACACTAACTAATGATTTTTGTTATTTTCAGCAGCTGAAAACAAAGTGCGTAGCTTTAGGTCCCCCCATCTTATAGGACCTAGGCCTACAATGTCAATAGTGTAGACCCAAGTGCATTTCATACAAAAAGTCACTTACACACTAGTGCTCGGTTATACTAACCTTGCACAACAAACGTGCTGTAGCATGGAAATTGCTGACAAAAGGAAAGTAGTGTTCTATCAATGAATTTTGGGGGACAAAGGAGCAAGAGCTGTGTCACCAGTGATCAGAAAAATATTTTTCAAAAGGCAGTGTATACAGTCACACGCATGTGTTTTTATCTTACGGCCACACACGTGTGGTTGTATCCACAGCATCGACATGAGGATACAGCCACACTCATCTGAATTCCCACTTGTACTTTGTGCCGCGACAGCTTTCGCTAGACGTTGCTAGTGTATGCACTGCACAAGCTATATATATTCATGCGATGGTATATATTGCAACTTGCAAAACATTCATCGTCACGAAGATTTTATCTCTCGATTTCACTTATTGTACAAACAATATTTTCATTTCATTCTCACCTGATTGGCAAACAGGTGACAATAATGAAGTAAAAACATTGTTTGTATGTCATTGAATCTCAAGAGATAAAACCTCTGTGACAATTCAAGTTTTGGGGTTTTGCAACACACCATCGCATGAATGTACACATCGCCCGGGGGGGAAATGTCTCATTAAGGCCTGTACATCATCCGCGTAAATCACTTTCTGAAAAGCACCCTAAACAGGGATTAAAGTAGGACGGAAATAATGTATCACATGATACATCTCCGATTTTTATACCCTTAACAGGGATTTTATGCAAGGATTGCATCATTATCTCCTAATAAACGACCCTTTTTCTACATTTTTGTTTACGTGGATGATGTACAGCCTACAGCCTTCAATGAGACATATCCCCCGGGACACATCGCTAGTGCAATTCGCTAGCGATAGGCCGCGGTACAGAGTATACTAGATCTAGTAAGTGGGAATTCAGACGGGTGTGGCTGCATCCTTGTGTCGATGCTGTGGATACAGCCACATGCGTGTGGCTGTGAGGTAAAGACACATGGCTGTTTACATCGACTGTTTTTGACAATGAAGAACATGAAATGTACAGTGCAGTTATAATATATTCGTTAAAGGGTGTGTTTCTTAATATCTTTTCAATTCAACTGAACAGAAAAAATTATACTGATGTTATTTTTTTAAAATGTATACACTGCCTTTTCAAAATTCATTTGATAAAGATAATTTACATCCAGTTGGAGGAATGGAATGGAAATAGGATATTTCATTATTATCCTAGGTGTAAAAAGCGAATACTTTATAAGAATTTATTGATTATTTAGTGATTTCAATCTTCGACTATAGAGGGCAGCATGTCACATAAATTTGCACAGCTCAGCATACCAATGTAGCCCCGTGAGGCTGTACATGACAAAAAGTAGTGAACTGCAAAGACTAAAGTGAATGAGTGCGCAGATGCATAGGTCCCTTTTTAATTTCCAGTGTCAAAGACAAAGCGACACCATCGTCTTTTCTGCTGAAAATGACATTGTTTCTACTCAAATTTTGATGAGATTTTCGGCACAATTACTTTCTAGAATATGAGGATTAAATAGAGGTTAGTCATTTGGGGAATACCATAGAATAGGCTTATCAATTTCAAGTGAAATGTTTAGGCGCATATTTCATAGCCTAGTATAGGGCCCCCCGCCCCATCGGATACACTTGCCTAACTCTAACACCATACAGCAACACAGCGCTGTTGAGTCACGAAGCGCACGGCATCTGGTCGGGCTTAGACCGAAAATTTGTCTCAAAATTTCGTCGTTAGCCTCATTTCAGAATGAGGAAGTGCCGACCCTATAGTACCACTAGTACCAGTATACTATAGATCTAGTCAGTGATTGTACATTGTATTACCGAACGCGTGCATTTACACGTCCAAAAATTTCCTATGCTTAACGTTAGAACTATGCAACATTCTCCCACAGGAAATTTCAAAAGGAAGAAGACAAAAACGAGGAAAAAACACTTTTATAATATCACTGTTTTCTCAAAAAGCAAAAAAAATGCTCAAACCAGCTGATTATCGATTTGGTGCATTGTCCAACTTTTTCCCATAGGAAACGCACGTTCGGTAATACAATTCCATTTTCAGGTCTCCAAAACGTTGCGAGTGCGGAGAGGGGTGCGATCAGAAGGTGGTATCAGATTCGGATCAAAGATTAGATAGAGATAGAAAACTTCGGTCTAGAGTCTAATCAAAGACTAGATCCAGATCTAGCCTACTTGTCTTTGAAAATTTTTTACATCTTTATTTTCTGTAGCAAACATGGCAAAAGTGTAGGCCTAGGTATTTTGAGTATTTATGGTGGAAGTTTGATAAATATTTAGGTCTTGAGAATATTGTATTTCATATGACTGAATCTATGAAAAGAGTTCGCTAATAGGATATATCTACACTTCCATATTATAAGAGGCTAACGACGAAATTTTGAGACAGAATTTTCGGTCTAACGTTCAAGTTAAAGTTAACGTTAGGTCGGGCTCCCACTTACCGACAAATTTTGCCTTGTTGAAACCGTACCCAATCCCTTAGCCACTCTGGAAAGCATCTTGACGAAAAATATATTAAGCCTCAACGGAAATCCAAACTAATATGATGAATGTGAAAGTCGAGATAGATCAATTTTGCTATTGCAAGGAAGGCCAGGACATCGACAAGCAGTTCCTTCCACTTGTACTCCAGACGACATCGGCAAAGCTAAGTGTTCGCTAGCTGTGCTGCTGTGTATATCGACCGCGTACCGCACGCGATTTTTTTTTCCGTACATGAAAAAGCAAATCCTCCTTGTGCGCATGTGCGTGGACTTATTTCTTGCTGGACCTTTCCATAAGCAATCCACGCAATCCCATAGACTGTCACGTACGACTCATTGACGGATTGTTAGTAGTCTTCGCGCGCAGACCCTATCGCTGATACTTGTTGCGTTCGCGCAGGCACTGATTTTTCTCTTCTCCAATGATGCTCATTCTCTCTCTCTCTCTATCTCTCTCTCCAATGTGCTCGCACTCTCTCTGTCACTCTGTATTTAGTACTACTAGTACTTATTTCAAATGTTCTGCTGAGGGCCAGAAAGCACTAAAAGCACAACAAATGCCCTTCTGGCTCTCAACCAACTATGGGATCGATGTTGCTTGTACGAGTGGTACATAGTGAGGGGAGTCTGCCGCTTGAAAAGTATTTAGTCAAAATACTAAAGGTATAGTTGAAAATATAATTGTATTTCCAAGTGTAAGGAACAGGTATCCATCACATCATCAGAAACATACAGGCCTTTAACAAAAAACAAACAACAACAACAGCTTAAACAACAAAGAAAGAGGATGGCAGCTCAGAAAGTACCTCTTCTCTGCCAAAGCAGAATATAAGATTAATCAGGCAGCTTTTAGGCAATCGGTTGCATATCTCCACATCATTTTCATATTTATTTAATTTAAAATGATGTTTTTTCCTCTTATTTTCGTTTATAAAAGTACAACCACACACACCACACTGACTACACATTAAATGTAGGCCAGTAATATAGGCCTACAAAAAGGTATATTAGAAAGGCAATCTAAGAGTTGTATTTTACATCGACTGAGTGTTTTTGACAATGAAGAACATGAATTACTAATCAATTGTTTCGTGTTCAACGGCTACAGAATTGGGCAGCACGATTAGTGTTAGACCTACAGGTTTCCAGGCATCATCCTTCCCAACCACTTTTGAGTTCACTGCACTGGGTTCCTTTGAAACAGAGAATAATTTTAGTGGTAGTAGTAGTGGTAGCAGTAGTAGTAGTGGTAGTAGCAGTAGTAGTAGTAATAGTAGTAGTGGTAGTAGTAGTAGTAATTGTAGTAGTACTGGTGGTGGTGGCGGTGGTAGTACTAGTTGTAGTAGTAGTAGTAGTAGTAGTAGTAGTAGTAGTAGTAGTAGTAGTAGTAGTAGTAGTAGTAGTAGTAGTAGTAGTAGTAGTAGTAGTAGTAGTAGTAGTAGTAGTAGTAGTAGTAGTAGTAGTAGTAGGTTGGTAATTAGTTGTTATTTTGTATACATTTTTAAAAAATAACATCAGTATAATTTTTTCTGTTCAGTTGAATTGAAAAGATATTAAAAAACACACCCTTTAACGAATATATTATAACTGCACTGTACATTTCATGTTCTTCATTGTCAAAAATAGTCGATGTAAAATGCAACCTTAAGATTGTCTTTCTAATATACCTTTTTGTTATGTAGGCCTATATTACTGGCCTACATTTAATGTGTAGTCAGTGTGGTGTGTGTGGTTGTACTTTTATAAACGAAAATAAGAGGGGAAAAAAACATCATTTTAAATTAAATAAATATGAAAATGATGTGGAGATATGCAACCGATTGCCTAAAAGCTGCCTGATTAATCTTATATTCTGCTTTGGCAGAGAAGAGGTACTTTCTGAGCTGCCATCCTCTTTCTTTGTTGTTTAAGCTGTTGTTGTTGTTTGTTTTTTGTTAAAGGCCTGTATGTTTCTGATGATGTGATGGATACCTGTTCCTTACACTTGGAAATACAATTATATTTTCAACTGTACATTTAGTATTTTGACTCAATACTTTTCAAGCGGCAGACTCCCCTCACTATGTACCACTCGTACAAGCAACATCGATCCCATAGTTGGTTGAGAGCCAGAAGGGCATTTGTTGTGCTTTTAGTTAATGGCTTCCTGGCCCTCAGCTGAACATTTGAAATAAGTACTAGTAGTACTAATACAGAGTGACAGAGAGAGTGCGAGCACATTGGAGAGAGAGATAGAGAGAGAGAGAGAGAATGAGCATCATTGGAGAAGAGAAAAATGAGTGCCTGCGCGAACGCAAGCTTAGTATCAGACCATAGGGTCTGCGCGCGAAGACTACTAACAATCATCGTACGTGACAGTCAATGGGATTGCGTGGATTGCTTATGGAAAGGTCCAGCAAGAAGTCAAGTCCACGCACCTGCGCACAAGGAGGATTTGCGTTTCCATGTACGGAAAAAAAAATTGCCGACCGCACAGTACATGCGGCGGGAATTCGCCAGAACACGGTATAAAAAAACCCACATTAATCCGTCAGCACTTGCATGCATGTCATTTACATTCTAGTACATAAGCCAAAATGTGCGATATATAAGCGCCAAATAATGACTTCTGCCAGCTAGTTAGTCTAGATTCTGGACTCTTTTTATGAAGTTTTATATTCCCCGAAACAGCTGCCAAACTCACTGTACACGTCAAGTCGAGTGATGGCGCGATCCCGAGAACCTGTCCGCCCGCGTTTTTCTCCGGGTGGACAGGTTCTCTGAGGTTCTCGGGATCGCGCCATCACTCGACTTGACGCGTACAGTGAGTTTAGCAGCTGTTTCGGGGAATATAAAAACTTCATAAAAAGAGTCCAGAATCTAGACTACCAGCTAGTAGGCCAGGGACTGATCGTATAGAACCCTCCACTCGTACTGTCCACAGTATAGTTGCCCCCCCCCCCCCCCCCCCCCCGTCGGAAAAAAAAAAAAGTTTACAGTTGCAAAAAGTCTCCCCAATAAAATCCAAAATATTGCCAGGAATTTCTTTCCTGTAAATAGCGCAGGGTTGGCAATATCGTGAAATATAGGCCCCGCTTCAAAAATTGTCTACGTTTTTTTTTAGGGTTATAGGGTTAGGTATTTTGGGGCTTAAAAAATCTCCCTTGACTTTTATTATCGGATGTTACTAAATTTGTGAAAGGTTGCAATATCTAGACTTGACAAGATTTATTCTGGTCATTTTGTTATCAGCGAAGTTGAGAATGAGTGAAGGTAAAAATTGAGGCTTATATAGAAATTTTCCTGTTTTGTGTGGCTATATTATATAGGGCTATTTTCATAGAGAGTCATAATAAAGAACTTCTTCCCTCTTTGAACGCATACAGGGCTGTACGCAGAAATTTTTCCCGGGGGGGGGGGGGGGGCAAGACGCGTAAAAGTTTTTGAAGAAACTCGAAAGCGAGGGAGGGAACCAACCAAGCTTGTCATGGGGACGCTTTTCCATTTTTAAAATGAAATTGAAGGGTTTGGTGCACACTTTTGGTGAATTTTGTGAAAATTTTCAGTAAACAAATGTATATCTTCAAAATTTCTGGGGGGCAACTGCCCCCCTGCCCCTCCCCGCGGCCATGAACGCATACATATATTATTATATACAAAAATGTGTTATTTTCTTATTTTCATTTTTTTAAAGCATTTCAGTTATTCAATTAGGGCTATACAAGTCACTCACTTGACTTTGAGATTGAATGCATACGAATGGTTGATCGTATACTGATTGATTTTTTCCCAACTTTTTTTTTATCCCTCCATAGGCTATTTTATTGAGTCAAACAAAACATTTTACAACTCAAGGCTGACGTATCTTGAACTCAACTAAACACAATGTTTTTACATTTCTCTCCTTTTCGCTTATACAAACAAACATTGAAGTGACATCCATTCAGAATTTTTTTTTTTATACAAACCCGATATTAAGATATAAAGTAAATATATCTCTCATCCTCATTATATTGAATGAATTTTTTCTTCATGATACTAAAAATAGGAATGTTGTTATTAAGCTTTTGTACAAACTGTTGTTGCTTAATCACCACACAATTTAAAGCATCACTTCTCTTCTCTTCAAAACCAAATATACTTTCTAAACTAAACATTACTCTTAGCTTTCGTTAATCTATTTTGCTGTTTCATTCCATATTGATTTAGCCTACTGATTTCACATTTATAAAAGAACTGTACAATGTCTTCCAACTCTCTTTTACAAGAAGAGTTTTCTACATCATTGTGGGTCATGTAGTATTCTGATATGTGAAGGCATCATAATGGGTCTACTATATGTATTTTTTCTAATTTGTCAATACATTCGATATCCACACTTTATTGCTTGACTTACAAAATAATAAGACAAATATTTCAGTTTAAAGCAGAATTTTTGTTCACATTCTTCTCGAGTCTGCAAATTTCCCTTATCATCAATCAAGTCATTGATACATGCATCTGATGCCTTTTTCATACCTTAAAAAATGAAGATTTTTTACCCAATTTGGATAGAGCTATATATTTCTAACGAATCATTTTGTCTCAGCTCTACTCAACAAGACAAATCATGATATACATCTTTCCAAAATGGATTAGATAATAAAACCCTACTGCGAATAATGGTTTTGTTTAAAATGACTGCATTAAATATTAACATCATTACAGACTACCTATCCTTCGAATCCATATTCATGAGCTGTATATAAAAATCAACATCTGGCCCTTCTTCATCACCAACAACCCGTTTCCTGATTATTTTATCTGGCTTATTCTTCAATATGAAATTAAAAAAACTAAATTTTATGGTTTTCATTATAGATGAAGGAGCTGAAACTGACATAGGCCCTAGAGAGATGATAACTGTATATATGATTTAGTAACTGTAACTCTTGCAAGAATTCCATTTGATCCAAGAAATCATCTGGCGTTTTGCCTTGTCAAAATTCTGTCATCATAATCAGGTATTTTGTCAATAACAACATGAAAGTCTGTACCAAGGTAACGAAAAAAAAAGGGGAAAAAAAGAAAAAAAGAAGAATCATTATGCACAAAATTCACTTGTATTACTTCTGATTCTATCATCATTACATTTTGAAGCGCCAATCCAAAGTGCATTTTCATGTGAAGCCCACTAAACATTCTGCAAATAAATCCAAAATTATTATAATGGTACATTATAATATAGTACATTTTCTTTTATTGATTGATTGATATTCTTGATTGTTTGACTCATGACCATGAGTGGTGACATTTTGAACCCAGCTCTCTCAATCATGTCAATCATTCAGCGGACTTGTATATAATTTTGCAGTTAAACAATAATTCGGAAGAGCACAAGGGAGATGTTAAAAACTCAGCTGAAGATTGTTCAATATTCTAGTTGTAAAACTCAGGCTCTCAGCCTACTGAACTTATCGAACCCTGTTATCTTCTGCTATGGCTTCTCTGTTGGAGAAATCGATGATGAAACTACATTCAAACATTGGGCACACGAAGAGGAGGGGAAGGGGTTGCTTAATTGCCCAATCTAAATGTGAACAATGATGATGATGATGATGATAATGATGATGATAATGATGATGATGATGACGATAAGCGATGGTGGTGGTGATAATGATGATGATGCTAATGCTGCTGCTGCTGCTGATACTGATACTGATGCATGATGATTAATTACAAATTACACAAAAGGGCTATTCGCTTAATAACTAAATCTTCTTACTACAGTCACCCTCCCTTTATTTCTTAAGCTCAATTTATTAAACCTACATGACATTATGCTTTTACAAACTGGAATATTTATGTATAAATGCAAAAATCGTTTACTTCCTCCGTACATTGCTGATATGTTTCCTCTTAACTTAAGTATTCATTCTTATCAAACTCGTTCTGCTAATGATTTTCATTTCCCCAAAATACAAACTTCCTTTGCAAATCCACTCTTTTTTTCTCTGGTCCTAAACTGTGGAGTTCTTTACCACAAGAAATAAAAAGTTCAGTTTCACTCCTTTCCTTTAAACGTAACCTTAAAAAGTACTGGATAAATAGATACCGCCTATGCTAAACAATAGTAGAGTAACATGATTTTTCACTCCTTTTCCATATTGTTTTGTTTATCCTTATTGTTGTTTAATATTGTTATAACATATTCCATTTCATTATTTGATAAATGGAATTAGAATCGGAACATACTTATACTTTTCCTTTTACAAATACGTTGATTCATATATTGTTTCGAACTATTCTATATGTTGGGAACCAGCGTTTTTAAGACTTTTTTTTTTTTTTATTGTCTTCTTGTTGGTTCCCTCCACAATGATAATACATTTTCTTCCTTTTTGTCCTATTTTGTTATCCTAATATTGTTCTTCGTACTTTTGTTTGTATTCTTTTGTTTGTTTTTGTATTGTTGTGAAAAATAAATGAATTGAATAAATGAATGAATGATAATGATGGTGGCCATGACGACGGCGATGATGATGATGATGAAGAGGGATGACAGACTCTATAAATCCACTCTGGGCCATGACGGGCCATGTGAAAGAGCGCCCTCTAGCATACACCCTCACGAGAATCTGATGGGGGTGGGTTGGTTAATATCAAAATGCATGCATCAAAAGGCTGTTTAAGCTGGATGTTGATTAGAAAAATCATACGAAATATATATAAACTGTTAGATGTACAGTTCTGTCTTTATGTGGGAGTACTGTGGTATATCGCTGAAGACCCTTGACTCGTATTTATAAGATAGGAGCTGGGTTTGATCATCAGCTCATGCAGTTACATTTTTAAAATTGGACAAGATGGGTTTTTTAAACCCAAATTTCGGCGTCCCTCTCGACCCAGGTTTTCATGGGGACCTGTAATCGCTGGGTAATAATAATTTTGCAGGACTTCGGGAAGAAAAGTACTGAATCTGATGAGGCTTCCTTATGATAGTTAAATAAAATTAATAATAATAACCTTTTTTAAAAGAAGGTTAACCTCAACAAAGAGGCCTCGGGCTCGTTGTGAAATGGATTCCGTCGGCTTTTCTTGTAAGTTTCCCCTCTTTGAAATATTTTCTATTATCGGATTGGTCATATCAGTGCTCTTTTGAAAGAGATCTGAAAACCCCAAGAACCTATGATAACTCTGACACCCACGGAAGAAGTTTCCAACTGCTCGCATCGCACCACTATAACTGCATCAATCAAACAGGAGACGAAGCAACGAGTGTGATCATCCTTGGAACTCATCAACGAAGACTTTACAGGCAACCGCAAGCAACAGACCGGTACATGTAGGCCTAGCTATCGTATAGGCCATGGACGTTAATCTGGGGGGGGGGGGGCAAGGGGCCACGACCCCCAAACGTTTAAGGGTGGGGGACACTATAGGGCAGTGTTCCCACAAAAAAAAAGTTCAAGCTGATGAGGACCCTATTGTTTATTTTTATATTTTTTGGTTGTCAGCAAATTATAAATGTATGTCGGATGTCCCCCATTATTTTTGCCCCCAAACCCCCCCCCCCCCACTCAGGCAGCCAACCATACACACATGCTTGTTCCAGATTCTTTGAGATACCCCTTTTTAAGGACGGTAATGGGTTAAGATTTTGACCCCCTATCACGGGGTTTTGGAAGGGAAGACAGCAAATTCCCCCCCCCCCCCATCACAGGTTTTTGGAAGGGAAGCTAGCAAAATTACCCCTATGAAGAAAGAGTGCCGAGGTGAAGAGTTCGGGGGGTTGAAACCAACCCCATTCGGGACCCTGTTTCAGAATTGTTCGGGAAAGATGTGAAAACTAGGCCTACACCTATAATTAAAAATATTTCGGGAAAAAATGCTAGAAGACCCCCTATTTCGACGATTTTCCGGGATTTTTCCCCCTTTAACTTAGCCCTAAAATATACACCTTTTCCCGAAAAATCGGGAACAAGCATAATTATGGTACAGTTGACCACCTGAGTGGGAGGGGACAATTCATTAAGCTGGGGACCATTTTTTAGAGTGTCCCCACAGACGCTCCTGGTATAGGCCTCTAAGGGCATCTGTTTAAAAATGAGACAGGGATCGATTTCAGAGTTGGAACCATGTTTCCCTCAATCATCTCCTTTGCCATCTAGGCCTACACTAAACCATGAAATGAAAAAAGAAGTTAAAAGAATATTTCCAAAGGTATTTGATAGCCTCTGAGGAGGGAGCTTGCAAAAAGTCATGCACCCTGGTTACCCCCGAGGCTAGGGGCGGCGATACAGGGGAGGGGACAGGGGCGACCCCCCTATAATTTTTCAAGTGATCAAAAAAGAAAAAGAAAGAGGAGAACTTGAGAAGAAAAAGGCAGAAGAGCAGGGGGAAAAGAGATCACTGGGTCATGCAACTATAATTATAATACCCCAATTTTTTTCCCATTTAAAACGTAATTAAAGTTACTTATGGATCATCTTGCCTCCCCCTATCAAAATACCCTGGCGCCGCCCCTGCCCGAGGCTCATTGTACCCCAGGAAGGCGGGCGAGCTCCATGCAGCATCACCCGGTGTCTGATTTAATGAGACTACCCTGGAGGAGTATAGTCTTCCATAAGGAATTGTTAAATTATCAGGATCGGGATCAGGATAAACTCAGTTTATTGGTCCCCTGCTCTCGCCATAAGCTGTGATTTTCTTTATGCACTGTGTTGTATCCGGATCATTATTTCTGATTTATCTTTTATTAATCATTTTTCTTTTCTTTTACTTCTTTTCTTCTTTTGTTTGTGTGTGTGTGTGTGTGTGTGTGGGGGGGGGGGTTCTAGAATTATTTTGTAATCAACATAGCACATGTAAGGCAAAGGCTATGCCACAGTATTCAGCTTTGAATTATTTTATGAATAATTTCCCACTCAAATGTCGAACATTCTTTTTTATTGTGTCAGTAGGATACGGGTCAATTTTCTTATTATTTTTTAAAAGACTTAATTTATTTTCAATTTAATGATATTGTATGCACCATGACACTATTACATGAACATTAATTTCAAGCTGATACAACATGGATGTAAATATATTATATCATATAAAACAAAATGGTTAAACAAGAATTTTGCTTCCCTGAGAGGATTTAATCATCAATGGAGCACACTATTTGGATGGAACTCATACTCGGGCTCATGCTTTCCAGGCCCTTTTTCCATGCCCTCAGTGGCTTACATTGGAGCACCCACTCCAAAACAAGCGATCAGCCTTTCTGGGGCCCGTTGCATAAAACTTTTGCCGGAGTTTTTTATGGCAAAATTTGAGGAAACTACGGCAAAAAAAATATTGCCATAGTTTTCCAGTACATACAAATTTGCCAGACTTTTTTTTTGCCAGAAAAAAAGTCTGGCAAAAGTTTTATGCAACAGGCCCCAGGTAGGACAGTAGGACTAACAGCTTACTATAATGTACATGCATGTACCATTTTCCATTTACTGAACAATTCTGATCATGGGACTGTTGCGTTTGCTCTAACAATTACCGTATAGAATATTTAAGTATAAGCATATATAAGTAATTTATTGTCCATATTAGGAAATTTGCTTTCCAATAGTTGTCACAAGAAATGATATATTGTAAACAAAATTTTAATCATACAATATGCACAAAAAGTATAAATTCATCCAGGAGACACAATGAGGAGAGAGAAAAAAAATACACAGAATTTCATTTCATTTATACAAAATAACTGAGTTATATTTAAGTTCTACAAAAATTAGGTTATCAGAGAATTCAACTTTTACATTTCATTCATATCATCATCATTATTATTATTACTATCATCATCATCATTATTGTAATTATTATAATTATTATAATTATTATTGTTACATTTATTATTATCATTATTATTATTATCATTATTATCACTGTTATTATCCCCATTATTATGAGTAGTATTATTGTTATCACAGTTATTATTATTTTTATTATATCATTATCATCATCATCAACATCGATTTAGTTTGTTCTAAAGTAACATGGATAATAGACATGTTTGTCATTTGTGTTTAATATTATTTCTCTTTTTGCTAAATGTTTCGTTGCTATATAAATACAAATAAACAAAAGGTATTGAAAGAATATTCCTATTTATTTTCATTTAGGAGCCTTCCCACCGTCTGATACGAAACGGCTGATTCGGAGACTAGAACAGAAGTACATGACATCACCGTCATGGCGGAGAACACACAGATTTCCGAGGATCTAATCAATGCAAAACAAGGTATGATTTCACTATTTTCATATAGTATTAACTCATGAAAACTGGTGTAAGTTGCAAAACACTCGGTTGTGTATGTTGAAAGTACGGATTATTGTGGAGAATGTGGAGGAGGTGCTGAGAATTATGGTCTTAAATACGGTGTGTCGATGTCTGTTAATCAATGCGAGAATGAATGAATGTCGTGACTGTCTTTCGGCTCGTTCGTACGGAGACTGGCGCGCCCACAAAACAACATGGCACACCAATTTACACGAAAGCCTACACAATTTGGAAACAGTGTCAACACTTGGCAGAATTGGCTTAAGGAAGCTCTTTGTGTTTTTATTCTGATATTTCACGGAGAGCTTAAGTCCTCTGTCATTTGCCCATGTGGAGACCCATGTAAGCAAAGCAATAACATGAATAATAATATTATTATGCCTCCAAATCACACTTTAGATCTAGATCTACCTGGTTAGCCCCACTCATCCTGTGTACTTGGTCAATGAATTGACCTTGTTTCGCTATTCGCCGTTTTGACCTACGGGTGGTTAGCCCGGGGGTTAGCCCTGCAAACTATATGTACCTTCGAAGTTCGCCAGTGGACCAGTAACGTTAGATCTAACTGTGATGGCAAAACCGGAGAATAAGGGACCGGAATGCACGCACATATGACATTTGTGTGCAAGCAAATGCAGCAGAATCAATAAAACATTTGTGAGTTTGAGAACATTTCTGGCCAAAATCAAAAACGATTTTCATCACATAACCAAATATCTGAAAGCCGAGAGGACAATGTAATATATTAGGACATAATTACATGTACCTGATTAAAACATATTTTAAAGTCATTTTGAACTCGATTATGGACTTGTCATATTCCCTGACTTTCGGCTGTCTCTGCCGATTTCTGCACTGTACGAATGGCATGTGCACGCGTTCTGGTCCCCTATTCTCCGGGTTTGCCACCGTGATATTATTAGAACCTAAACTTTATTTTTCAAACTCAAAATATTGACTTTTGATTGATACATGACCCAACAATTTTGGCGATTTTGCCATGTGATTCATTTCCATTTCAGTAGCGCGACCTCTGACATCGTGAGTTTACCTACTACACCTGCTGGTCTGGCCACAGGCGAAGAGCAGTACAGCGTTGCACTCTTGCACTGTTGCACTCTCGCATGTTCTCTGCGTTCACCGATACGTGTGAGAGTGCACTTTGGTTATGATAGCCTGTTTGATTACTGTAGGGTATTGTGCCAAGTTCCACGTGTACTTTTTTATTTCATACGCAGGAAAGCATTGTGCGAAGGTGGTCGGTTTAAAAAAAGGTGGTTGATGAGTAGTAGAGCTACCATACTGCTATTTGCCCTTGCCAGAGACTAACGGGTGTAGGTGAACTCACGATGTCGAAGGTCGCACTATTGAAATGGAGATTAGTCATGCGGCAAAATCGCCAAGAAGGTTGGGTCTCATATCAATCAAAAGTCAATATTTTTAGTTTGAAAAATAAAGTTTAGGTTCTAATATCACAGTTAGATCTACTGGTACACTGGCAAACTTCAAAGGTAGTTTAAAGGGATAACTGGGCATGAGAAAGTGTGATTTGGAGGCATAATATTTCTTTGTTTACATGGGTCTCCACAGGGGCAAATGGCAGAGGACTGAAGCTCTTTGTGAAATATCAGAATAAAAGCACAAAGAGCTTCCTTAAGCTAGTCAACACTGCTAGCCAATGAAATATGGATATGATGATGTACATGTAGCTTTTGTGAAGAAAGCTGAGAATTGTATACTGTGTAGACTACATGTGTAGGTCTAATTGTAGGATGGGAGGGGGGGGGGTGGGAGGGGGAGTGCTTTTAAGTTAATTGTGCAACAGTGGTGCAATAGAGATGCCGTAGTCGAGTGGTTTAAGGCGCTTGACTGGAAACGTGAACGTCCGGGGTTCGATCCCCAGCACGGCACTTATGCCCTTGAGCAAGGTATTTTATCTACATTGCTGTTTTATCGTATATCAAATAAATTGATGTGCTGTGATACCAACGTGTACATGTATTTAAAAAAAAAAAAACCCAAAACAGTCATATTGTTGAATTCTATGGAAATTCTGCTCCTTGTTGTAGGGCTAGGCCATTTGTCCGTTATTAATGTTGTCCAGCTGTAAAATTAAAAAAAAAAAAAGATTTCTGGGGGGTGTTTCTTAAAGCTCTTTGTAAAGTTACATTCATGTATGAATTTACGAGCGACTTGAATATGAAGTGCCAAATCAAGAAAACATGACAAAAGAAAATAGAGAGCGAATTGTGTGGTAATTATCTGGACTGCTACAATACCTACATTACATTACAAAATCCAACCTAGGGCCTACATGGATGGTTGCAATAAATGAAATCTTAATGTAATGCCCCCACCCAAAATGGACAGAAATACATGTATTTTAAAAAGTTTAGCACATTGCAGTGATGATAATCCACAACTGTTGATGTTATTTTGATATGTTTGATAAATTCATTTCAATTTGATGTTAAAAGTAAAGCTGAATTCAAGAATTTTTTCCAAAATATCTTGGACTGACCTCGTGGCCCACCTGAGAAAGCTTCGTGGCCCAACGGTTGAGAAGCCCTGCTTTATATAATGCAATTCTGCATGTTGATCTTGGTATCATTTGATAGAGAAAGTTGTTAACTTTTTTGGTAGCGGGGCCTCAAATGTTACTGAGAAGGACAAGAAATTGAAGGTAAATAGGTAATATTTGTTGAAATTTTATGAAACAAGTGAGCATTTTTCATTCAAAAACAAGGGAAAGCTGATTTTTTAACCATTTTTGAGAATTTTTGGAATTTTGACAATTGATCCTAACTTCAAATCAGTATCAATCTGCAGAAAGTACATTATGCTATTAATTTTTATTGGTGGGACCCTGCATAAATATGAAAATTGAAAATGTAATGGTCTGATAAACATCATTTTTGCAGGGTATCCTTGTCCATGTGTACATGCATACATGTATTACACGGCTAAAAGGGGCAGAAAATTACCTGGATTTTGAGGGACTATGTTTTGATTGGAATTAGGAAAGTCAAAAAATGATGAAATTTAGCCATGTGTCATCTGATACTTTATTCCATTCTTATGTGAAAAAAAAAATGCCAGAAGAAAACCTGAAGCTTGAAATAAAAATTTCTTTTGGACACCCAATAATATCAATAAGGCACTTGTCATCAGTTCTGATTGGATATACATGTACATGTACACTGTAGAGTGTAGATATGAAAAAAAAAAGAAGAAAAACACACACAAGAAAGAAAGAAAAAAACCAAAACAAACCTAGACAACTGACAAAGAAAAGTAATTACACACTCTCACAATTCACAAACTATTTGAAACGAATTCTTAATTGAACAGAAACCAAAAAAAAAAAAAAAAAGAAATCACATTTTGATAGACTAGAGAAGTAGACTAAGGACATTTGATATTTTCTGATTGCAAAGCTACTGTGAATAAAAACAAAAGATATGTAACGGTTGTTTCCTATTTCATTTTGTTTTCAGTTCTCAGGACTTGTTTAGTACATGTTGTGTCCATTTGCATTTGATAATGTCAGACCCCTGTCCTAATACAATTTTTGAAAATGCTCTTTTGATAGATTTTTCTTGTGAAGGTCAAAATGAAACCCATACATCCCTAGACTAGACTTGAGTTTGCAATTCTTTTCTGCACTTTCCATTTCCAACTTCAAGAGTTACGAAAAATTGAAAATAACCATAATTTCTGTCAATAGCATCATTTGAAGGAATAATACATGTATACTGTAACAACTATTGATTCCATGTATTAGAAAAGGAAAGAGTCAAGTTAGGTGGCAAGTGCATATTTAATCTTATTATTTTTATCCAGTTTCCTGAGTGTGCTTAATAGGATTAACAATTCACAGCCTGGACGGTGATCTTAGTATACGATGACTGGCTTCATGTACATGTATGATGGGGGGACCATAGTTCGCGCACATTTTAATTTTTTAATGAAGGCAATTTTTGATCCATAATTTCTCAATTTTTACCAAAAATTATTCTGATTTGAATGACACCAAAGGCAAAGCACAGTTTTATATTTCATATGGGCGGAAGAAGAACATGTTATTTACGAAGGATTCCCGAGATATCGCGATCGCAAAATTCGATGTCGTATCGCACCGCTCTGGACCTGGAAAAGTGTTACAAAAATAACGAGACCTAACTTCGCGCACGCCAATTTTCAAGTGATTAATACAAAATAAAAATCCATAAAAGGTAAGATAATTGCATTACTAAGAAGGCAAAATTCCACTGAATAATTCGATACCACATTTTACTTACAATTTTGATGACATCGTCTCTCGAAAAGAGGAATTCTAGACCCTTGTCGACAAGTCCAGTTTTTGTCAGAACGAACGCAAAACGCTGCCAAATTTGCCGATTTTTCATTCATAATTTCAAAATTCCTTCTCTAATTTCAAAAGGAAAGTAACTTCAAGAGTAATTTTAGGGTGCTCTTTCCTTTGATGCTACCGGTTTTTCACAATCTTTTCTAGTTTTTGAGATATGGCCCTGTGCGCGAAGTTTGGACCTGCGCGAAGTTAGGTCACTCTGCCATACATAACATGTAGATGATGACGGTATATTCAATTAGATTTATGAACTTCAGGAAGTTCAGGTTCATGAATTCCTAACACCCCTATTCCACAGAGGGCAAGACTCCTCAGAGACCACTGAAAGACTGAAAAATTTGACAGATCTCTCAATGATCTTTCAGTGATCCCGAGGTCTTTCATGATTCCTCAGTGATCTTTCAGTGAATTTCATGGTCTCTGTGTTCTCCACCAAATTATGAACTGGTCCAAAATAGTCTTTCAGCAGTCTTTCAGGAAAATGGTCTTTCGGTGGTCTTTCAGCGATCTCTCAATGAGCGTTCAAGGGTTTTACTAGTCTTACAATGATCTCTCCACAGTCTCTCATAGAATTGAGTTACCGGTAAATGGTCTAACAGAGATCTCAGTCATTCTCTTAGAGTTCTCTAAGAGAGCTTGGTCGGTCTCTCAGAGATCTTTAATTGTTCTCTCAAAGATCTCAGTCAATCTGTCAGATGATCTTTCAGTAATCTCTCAATAGTCTTTTTGGTCTCTCAATGAAAGCTTGGTGATCTTCAAGGTCCCACAGAGATCTCTGAGAAATTTTGCTGGAAAATTACTTCTTGATTTTTCAGTGATCTTTCAAGGGTTTTTAGAGCCATTCCACAGAGACACATTTTTTCTCTGGTCTTGGAGACTGCTGAAAGATCTTGCCAATTTTTGGTCTCTTGGTGGTCTCTCAAATGTCTTCTCTCTGTGGAATGGGGGCATAAGTAAAATTCTAAATATTTGTTGGCCATTGAACAGACAGATTTCTTTACTCTTAGGTGCTGAATATGGACCCTTTAAAAAAATCATTTAAAGATTATTCAGTTGTGACCAGACATCAGACACTGTTGTTTATAAGAAAGAAAAAAAAAAGATCTGCATACATGTATGCAGTATAAGTTTGCTGGCTTTTTTCGCCTATTAATAATGATATTGGGTATCAAATTAGTCATCTGAATTGATGTTCAGTGAGATTGAGTGATATGCAAACAGTAGAGTGGTTCATTCATTTGAAGGACAAGTTTGTTTGGAGCCTCAGCAAGTCAGCATGTTGACCCGTTTTTTTGAAACACTATGGAAACAATATTGTACAAGCTGTAATTTTCACGGTTGTTTAATTTTCACTAATTTTGCAAATATTTATGACCCTACATCCTTGCTGACATTTCCACTCAATAAATACCTAAAATCATTCAAAACAGGAAAATAATAACTTGCTGATACATACATGTACATGTATGTCAAAATGATCCCGAATGGCTAAAATATTCACTTTATACTGTGCAATATGTAGCACATAGAATTAACCATATACTATGCTTGTACATCATTTGCAGTGTGCATAAAAGACATGTGTGCAGTGTACATTATAATCACACAATCTCAGTGAGATCTCCAAGTGCAATATTAGTCAGAAGATCAAATGAACATCAGCTCATGAATGTTGGCATTCTGCAGGCAGTGTGGGTGTAGGGAGAGAGTAGGGACAAACAAGAAAAGTTTATCGTCCTAGTGCTTGAGTCATGCAGCTCTGTCCCGATTGATTTCAACATGCGTTTCCTGTCTTGGCTGCTAGGCATGGCATCAGGGAAAGGATCGGCAAGATCACTAACTGGGATTTACAAATGAGGCCCTTCATCACACTTAGCCAACGTTATTCCCATGTAGCAGCCTAGCCAAATATAAATTGCAAAGCTCTTAAGTGCTTATGTAAGGGGAAGTGCATATGGGAAGGATTGTGTTTTGTACTTAAATTGTGACATACCCTTGATTCCATACTGAGCCATAAATTAAGCTGGAGGAGATGAAAATACTAACATGATGATAACACAGAACTCATGTACGTCTTCATGTATTGCATGATGATACATGATGATAACACAGAGCTCATGTACGTCTTCATGTATTGCATGATGATACATGATGATAACACAGAACTCATGTACGTCTTCATGTATTGCATGATGTAGTGTCCAAATTCTAACATCATGCATGAGTGCTAGGGTCAATTTATGGAGAGAAAAAGAAATATGATTAATTGGCAATTCATGAAGACCAATTTTATCACATGTACTGGGCAATATTTTTTCTTTTCTTCTAGTGAATTACATGTACATGAACATGTAAGTTTATATGTAGACTTTACTGCAATTGTAACAGTGCAAATGAAAAGCCATTATGCACATTAAAATTCGTACTGATCATTGCAGTGACTCGGCTTTCTGTTCATTAATGCAGTATATATGTACAATGCACATACTCTTCTGAGTGCATGTTGAATAGCTTACATGTACATACAACTTGTGTGTTTTCAACGCTATTCATGGATTGACCGTTGACGTACTTAAAGTTTAAAAAAAAAAGGACTGTGATGTATCGGTAATGGCACCCCAGTTGTAAATATCCAAATGTACATGTAACAACCCTCTCCCATAAAGATAGATGTACAGGTGTACATGTACATGTATATGCACATGTACGTCTGAATTTTTACCTTAATTCATTTCATCACAGATGCCTTGGGGATTGTCATCAACATAAGAAAATTGGATTTGAATGATGATGGATTGTAGATTTCTTCTAAATTATGCATTCACCGTTATTAGATTTGGGAGAGTTACCCCAGATTTGGTCGTGTGCAATGTGCTGTGACATCCTAAAACTTTGATGTATTGACCCGTTTCACTGTCTCGGGTTATGGACCATAAATTTTTTGAGCTATACAATGGGCTTATAATCACTTGTGTGTGTTTGTAAGAAATTATTTGAAAAATTGAATCTATTTTCCTGCAGGGCAGAAACTAAATTGTTTACATGTGCATGTCATGCAAGACAACTGAGTGATCTACATGTACGGTTATATCACGTACGGTACATGTAACATTTTCTTCTCTTCTACAATTCATGTAGCACTTTACGGCAGACATGCACGTGTACATATATACAGTATGAGTCGTTGCTTTCCTGTTATACATGTATCATACATATGTCTGTAGAGCCTGTTTTACCAAGGATGCATTATTCTACAGTATGATAACTCTTTTGTTTTATGAAGCTTGAGGTCTGAGAAAGATGAAGATAATTTGTGAGATTTCTCATTCTTTCCATGTCAGAAAGAATATCATTGTAAAAAATGTTCCATAGAAATGATTGCTCTTCAAATGCCCTTATATTGTAGATAAAACAAGAAAAAGCTGAATATCATAGTAAAAATGTCCCCTACATGTAGAAATGATTGTTCTTCAAATGCTTGTATTGGAGATATGAAAAGAAAAAGCTGAATAGTTCAGGGGTTACTTTCATGCCAGATTTGTGTGTGGTCCCATATACTCATTTCTTTGTGCAGTGCAAGTACATTGTACCTTTTGAGGAAAGTAATAACGCTTTCAATAATTCTTCCTTTTTTGGTCCGCACGAAAATAGTCTGCACCGAGCAGTAAAATTTGTGTTCATTAGTTCACCCTTCCAGCATGGCCTACATGGTAATATAGGCCTACATGTATAGTACAGTGTAGGTCTAGTCTTTATTACTATAAATTCTGATTTAGGAAGCTTGTATGCTGTCTTTTGTAAAGTTCAAACTGTAATGAAGAAAAATAAATTTCTGACATTGAATTTGCTTGCAAATTGAGTTCTACATGTAGTTTGTATTTGTACTGCACATATTATCCTGTGTGTGAGTCGAGTATGAGTCATGTAGGTTTGTGTCAACTTCAGAAGCAAAGTTCTACCGTACCGTACAATGATTTTTTTTTTTTTTTTTTTTTTTACGTGGACCCACTCTTCTGCTAGTGTCCATGTAGCTGTTTAGCTAACTCTAAAGAGCTGAAGATTAAACTGGGACGTCCAAGACTTTTTAGTGAGAAAGTGAGTTGACAATTTTGATACTCTTTCTCAGAACATTCTCCTGTGCACAGCACAGGAGAAAATAGACAAAAATTGGCTGAAATACTGTACAGTGTATGTCTTGAAAGTGAATGATATGGGAGTATACAACAAATGTGCATTTTATTGTAGTTACAAATACTCTAGTTGAGCAAACATTTCTTTCTGTTAACTCATATCAATATGCATGTAGTGTCTCCTTTTTAAGTGACATATTTGCAGTATCTCTTGAACTTGAAAACTAGGAATAACACATTTTAAACAGTTGTACATGAGCAGAAAGAGCAAAAATCATAGAAAATGTTGAGTCTGTTTCCAGTGCAGTATCCGTTACAGTACATGTTACTCAAGAATAGTAGTGATTTGATAGTAACTAATCATTAAGCCAAGGCTCGACATTAGCGGTGGTCCGGTGGCCTGCGGCCACCAAAATTGGCTCCCGGGCCACCATTTTTCAAAAAGTGATAAGTTTGGTGGCCCGAATCGGGCAACCAGAAAATTTTAAGTTAACGCGATATACGTGCGTAAGATCTGAATTGCAAGTCAGTTTGTTCGCAGTTCATCAGCGACGACACAGTTTGAGTTAGCGCAACATCACTCTAATTGCACCTGGAACTAGTTGCGGTGAGCTAGCTGACCTCAAATGAAAGTTAGATTAGTCTTATGGCAGTATAATTTAAGCTCTCTAAATTAGCAATGCAGTAGGTAATCACTCTTATCATGTGCAGATTTACTGTCTGCTAAATTATTCTCATGCACATTGGTTCATGTCACATACATTTCTGTTTTCTTTTCCAACTACATTGTATGTGGGAGAGGAAAATACAGAGGGATTATTGCCAGTTTGAAGAGGGAAGGATGATTAATTTAGCTCATAAGAAAACTCTGTATTACTATGGGTTAAATACTCTTTCAAAAAGTGGAAAGACTCCTGAATGTTTTTGATTTACTATGAGTTCATACATGTTTTTAAGGTTAAGACACGGTCTATAATATGAAATCTTTTCAGTGTTTTGTCATCTTTGTTTAACATCACATGGTTGAATAGTGTAGAGATTTTTTTTTTTTTTTTTTTTCATTCAGAAGATTTAGTGACTGATCCTACATTCTGAGCAGGATGGTGAACATCATTTTCATAGTCTGAAAACTCTCCATAGAATTCAGGCCTCACAGACAGGGAAATGATACTTGGCATGCCATTGAATCATTGATAGTCTAAAGCTCTCATTAATTCAGACTCTATTATGTACACACATGACAAAATGTAGGCTAACATGAGACAAGATCACATTACCTATTATGCAGTTGAAATCGGTACTATTAAATTTTCTAAAAAGTTAAAGATACACTTATATGTGACTTTTTTCCTTTTAGATATATGGAAAAGATATGTTACAGAATTCAATTTCTTGCCTCATGGCTAGGGATCCTTCACAGTCTGTATGATTGCAAGCTATTTTTTATGTGTAGCATGTTCATGTGTGTACATGCTATCGTGAATGGTGAGATGGAAAGTGTAGTGAGTGATTTCTGGTGTATTATCTGGGTGAGTTTCCTGTGAGTTGATTGTGTCAGGAACCCAAGAGTTTCCTGAGCACAACTCCTGAGATGGGTCACCACATCTACCGTAGTCTACATAATCAGACTCTTAGAGGTAAAATGCAGTTCCCTCAAGGACAATTTTACAGACATTTACATCATGTAATTTGTGCCTCTAGAGGGTCTGCTGCATGAAGGCACCATACAGGTACATGTAAAGTGTAGACTGTGCTGTTGGACAGGCCCATCTTCTTGTACATGTGGTCGAGAGCTTGCAAATCTTACATTTATAATGTACACTGTCTGTAGTCTACACGTGTATGTACATTTCTTTATCCTTGACAATGTAATAGTCTGAATGGATAGACTATTCATGCAGACCGTTTACTTTTAATGTGAGAGCTAAATTATTCCCCTGTTTGTTAATTGTAATTTGTAGTATGCTACAGTTGTGTACATTTCAGCTCTGTGGACGTTGTACGTAATGACAAGGCATTGCATGCTAGCATACTAAATGGATTAATGCTCCGATGAGGTTGAGGGTTAACCTCAGCTAGCCTCCTGGCCTGCTTGTGCAACCAACTGACTACATATGTACATGGAATATGGGAATATGGTGATGACAGTTGTGTGATTGTGACATAGAAGAGACAGTGGATGACTGCGTGGATTTGTGACGTCTGTTTTACATGCTTGGCTTCTGGCCACTTGGATCGTAGTAGGTAGGCTACTGTAGCTTGCTATCATGGGCTGCATGTACCTATAACATGCTGTACAAATGATGATTCATTCATGTGAGATTAACTTTGCTGGTGACTCTGTTGTATCAATGAATTTTCTTTTTAAAGTGTTAGTCAAGTTTACAGCGAATTGAGACTTAAATTGTTATGGTACATGTAAGTATCTCTACTTTAGAAATTTCCATTACAGATACTTTTCTGGTAATATACATGTACATGTATGTGTGGACTTTCTTGAAACTTTTACTACATTTGAATAATTGAATTAAATTTATTCACCACTTTCATAAAAAACATGCAAAGTCAAAGAATACAACAGAACATTTCTATAAAAAGTAAAGACAATTACATTTCAAAAAATACAGAAAAACTATAAAAAAAAAAGACTCATATTGATTTTCCCCCTTTTGATTTGGAAGATAAACTGCACACTTCACAGCTAATCAGTCTGTTGACTGTACACTGTTTTGGCTACATGAGGTTATACCAAATGTGCTTTAGTAGTCTGAGAGTCAGTATATGAAACTGATGATAATGAAGGACCTACATGTACATGTACATCATATGTACATGTAGTATACATGTATACATGTAGATGAATGGAAGCTTCTGATTTTCATCCAGACAATATATTCTTAGCTAGTCTTCTAGCTCAGTCTCTGGTCTGACTCCTGTCCGGACACTGTACTTGAAAAGCCAAGTATAAATTATTGGAGATGTTGCCTGTGAACTACATGTAGTAGTAAAATACTGAACTAACAATATTCAGTGGTATATGCCAAGACACTCACTCATAGAGAGAAATTCAGAATATTTTTATATTGTGCAGTAGGTTAAGATGGGAGCTGATGGTGATTTGCTTCTTCAGCTCGTCAAACTAATCCCCAGTAAAAGGATATTCTGCCTATAGATTGCTGAATATTCCTGAATAGGACAATTTCACTAGTCCTAGAAAATAAAATCATACCTATTTTTGAATTCTCCTTTTAGACAGAAAGGTTGATATGTATGTAATTGTCTTAGTCATTTCCAAATTATGATTGTTCCTGGCCAGGGCAAGTGGGGTTGTGGAAATGACATTGTATTACATTTGGAAAGTTTGAATGCAAATCTTATCTACACCCTGTATAGATGAGATACCCTGATAAAACAGGTGATCATTGTATGTCCATATGGATCATGATCAGTGTGTATCCATACGGGTTGTGATCAGTGTGTGTCCATACGGGATGTGATCATTTTGTGTCCATACGGGATGTGATCATTTTGTGTCCATACGGGTTGTGATCAATGTGTGTCCATACGGGTTGTGATCAGTGTGTGTCCATACCGGATGTGATCATTGTGTGTCCATACGGGTTGTGATCAGTGTGTGTCCATACGGGATGTGATCATTGTGTGTCCATACAGGTTGTGATCAGTGTGTGTCCATACGGGATGTGATCATTGTGTGTCCATACAGGTTGTGATCAGTGTGTGTCCATACAGGATATGATTTCCAGCATAGATTATCATCAATTTGAGAGAGCTTTAGCTGTCTAATTCCTGATGTATTATTCATTTGATTCTAATGAAACTAGCTGCCGTATGGAGCAGTATCCCTCACAGCACTGGTAAACAAATAAATGGATGGTACACTTTCTTTTTTTTGAAGGTACAGTGTACATGTAGTTGAAGTTATGCAAGTGTGTACCTGTGTACAGTATGGTGGTTCCATTCTTGTAAATTTCATTTGAAGAGTTCCTAAATGACCATGTGTGAAAATGTGTGAAAATGGCTGTAGAAACATTGACATGTACTTCCTTGTGTACATGTGCAGTGTGTGTGTGTACAGTGTGTAGAAATTTTTTCATGAAAAAGAAAAAAAAAAAGTTCCGGTACATGTACCGGTATATGTATATGATATACCCACCCACATCTGTGTCTACAATTGGGCTTGTCTTGGTCTTTTGGACATGCACACATGTAGGCCTAAATGTACATGTAGCAGTCTCACCCCAATCAATATTTGGTGTTCCAGTTTATTAGGCATGAAAAATCTATGAATATGGATTTTGGAGTACCTACATACAGTCTCATTGCTTAACAACACAATCCTAAATACCTTGCATTCCATAGGCACTTTTAGTACTCCTGCTTTTATTTTGACTCCACTTGAATCATAAGCGTGTGATGTTTCAGTGCTGTGATTTCAAATATGGTGGGTGTGCATTTTAAGTTCTAGATCAGTCATGTATGTCCACAGACCGAACAGTTATGAAAAGGAAGAAAATTGGTTCTGATATGTAAAGATTTTCATGAATCTTATTCATTTGGTTGTTTATCTGCAGTTCGTGTGAATTGTTATTTTATTTGGAAGAAAATGGCGTTTTTAACGATGTTGCATGTATGTGCAGTGTTCTGCACTGGCTGTGGATCATACTGTGTACGTATATTACCGCAGATAAAGATCTTTTGAGTCTTGCGACCTACATGTACATGTACATATCATTGGTGATACATACATACATGTAGTTCTTTTTTTAAAGACCAAATTAATCTTTCCAATACTGGTATGTAACCATAGTAACTGTTCTTCTGTCTGTGCCTGATTTGTTTTTCCCTTTCAAGAGTCTGCGACACAGACTCTTGAAAGGGGTTGACACTATACTTTTAGAAGTGTTGTATTTATTGTAACCATTGCTCTTGAAGGAGTGGGTCAGATCTAAATTAGCTGTATAGGAATGTGGAAGAGGATATTCCTTGCATGAAAATAGCTTCCAGTCCCATCCATCAGCATACAACATGATTTGTTAGCTAGAGACATTCTATTTTTCTGCTCTCTGTGGACACTATGTGAACAGGGGGGTGTTTCATAAAGCTGTTCATAAAGTTACGAATGACTTTACGAACGACTGAAATATGGCAAGCCAAATGGGGATTCTCAATCACCATAAATCGCTTCAGCTAAATGGGAAATATGCAGATGTAGATAAACGTGACTATTGTTTACAAACATTTTTATTGCAAAGTATATTTTTTGCCACAATTTGATTGAGATTATGGGAAATTCAGTAACACTTTGTTAAAGGTAGTAAACAGTAGTGGTAGCAAAATGAAAGTTGGCATGAAACTGCTCAAATATAGTCTCATTATTCGGCTTGCATGAAAAGATGCATGAATGAGATAATCTAGTATTCTATTCACAATTTCCGGTGATTTTCAGTAAAACAATTCAAATGATCGTATATCAACCGTTACCTTATACCCTCGCTACGGACCACCTACCCCGACGCTCTCGACTCAGCGGCGCATAGCGGTTCGCACACACTGTTTACACGTGTGTGAATGTTCGACGTGGGCCCGCGCCGAGACGCGTTGATATTTTAGCCATTTCTGAACCAATATTTTTCAAAAAAACGTCCACTAATTTTTAAATTAGTCATTCAGTCATCAGTTCATGTAGTAATTTTCATTCCACCTAACAAAGAAGTTAAATATTCAAAGCGCCACCTTTCCCACTACTGCTTATTACATGTACCTTTAAAATGTCAGGAAAAATTTGGGCATCCCAATTGGTACTTCATATTCAAGTTGTTAGTAACGTCATGCGTAACTTTATGAACAGCTTTACATGTATGAAACACCCCCAGGACCAGTTGTATGCATGTACATGTACATGTTGGACTTGTGCAAATGTACATTTAGGTTTTGTTTTTTATTTTATTTTTGTTTGTTGTTTGTTTGTTGTAACAGTTGGAATACAGTGAAAAGTACTTGTATACTGTACTATACAGTATACATGTACATGTAACAGTCCCTGCATTGTAGTGATTTTAATATAATACTACATGTATGTTGAGGATTACATAGCTAATAGCCCTGTGAAGTGTCTGTGTTTGTAGACTACTGTGACTCAATATATGAATGTTATTAACCCATTTGTGACAGGAATTATTTAAAGCCTAATTTGATCAGCTTTTATTCTTCAAATTGGCAACACCAACATTTTTATTTTATTGCTACATTTTCCTTATAAAACGTCATGTATCTGAAATGAATATAAATTGACAGAAATTATGATGAGAAGTCAAAAAGTTGCCAATTTGCAGGGGAAAACGATGATTTTAAACTTTCTATCACATTGTCAATTTAAGGATTTTAATGCTTATTTTCCTTTAAAAAATTTTCAGCATCAAACAATGAATATTGATGCAACCAAAATGGGCACAGTTTGTGTAGAATTTTTTGCTCTTTCTGCTCATGTATTTGGTATGATTTTTAGGGCTTTGCATTAAAAGATATTAGGCCAAACCACAAAATGTAGACCTCTGTCACGAATGGGTTAAGGCAGTTATTTGTAAACTTGACCCTCATTGACCTGAAAGTGAATGCATGGCCAGATGATGTTATAAAAATGTCATAGGGCAACTTGCTACAGTGTATATCCCTAAAGTTTACTTTTGCAGCAAGAAGTGGAAATAAACAAAGTCAAGTGCTAATAACAAATATATTACTTTGAGTTTACGAATCAAGAAAAATGTGTACATCTGACATGAAAGTGATAGAAGTACATGTAAGACATGATGTGCATTATGTAATGTACAATTAGATGCAGGTTTTTAATCAGAATGTAGACACATTGTCCATAGCATAAAGTCATGAGATGGTGCATGTTTCTTTGCATAATGTGATGTACAGTACATACGTGGACATGTACATGCCAGAAAGAGAGGCATTGCAGCTTGCACTGCCACCATGTGTGTCCAATATGCTGTCTCCACCCTTTACTGGTGGCATGTAATGGTGACCCTTTCTCAGCAGCTGCTAGCGAGTGAAATGGATAGGATGTGCTATGAATGAATAGACTGTATAGGGATAATTTACCAGCTGCTTCCACATCATCACTAATATCTTTCTCACATGCACACCAATTTTCTTATGGCAAACAAGAATAAAGAAGGAAAGAGAGATATATGTAAAATTATTGTTAAAGGGGGTCAGGTTAGATTTATACAGAAAAAATGTAAGAAAATGAATGAGGGATGAAGCAGGGATATTAAGCTCATTAAAAAAAAGGATGAATGGATAAAAATTAGATTTACACATGTTCGTGGGGGAAGTGTGGTAGTATGGAAGGACAGATTATCTGTATTGAGTAGAGAATCTGAGTGTAAAAAGGTGATAGATGCAGGGACATCCTTGTCTTGCTGATCAAGAAGAGAAATGGGAGTGATGAATGTACAGTGGGTTAATGGATGAATGAATCATTGAATAAATAGAGAAATATTCTGGTTTAGAATCAAGAAATATGAATATCACCCATTTGTTATAATCATCCTATCCCAATATAAATCTACAGTAAGTCTACATCTTCCTAAGATATTGGTGGTTCAGCTTCAAAATTCCTTCTGGATGTTAATGAACTAATGTAGGATGTACTTGTATTTAAACAAAATGTGTCCTGTTTCATTTTCAGAATAGTTTATATTCACTGAAATAGTATCTTGAGTAGGGGATGTGACCACAATCCTATACAGACAAGACTCCCTATCTAAAGCAGTGCCTCATGTAAATGCCAAAGAGCTTACAGATTTTACCTGCACATTGCCCAAATGGCATCAATATGCTCTGTACAGACGATTCAGCACAGGTAATTGGAAATGCATGTTTGTGTATGAACGGAGGTTATGTGTGTGGAGTACGAGTCAGTTCCCTGGCATTTGGCTCGCCTCCTTAAGGGAATCCACATTTACATGTAACGAAACCATGAGAGACTATTTGTGGAATGTCACATTAGGCATGGTGTATACCTCTGACAAACATCTCAATTGACAAGAAATGATGTGTCTTGTCTTGTTTTATTTAAGGACCTTCTGTGTTGTTTAACCAACACTTGTGTGCAAATTATTTGTGTTTTCTTGTGCTAGTGCTTTTATTGTAAATATGTAGAGGGGTGTATGCACACGGTACACACATACAAACACACCCCAAAAACAGAAAAAAAAAAAAAAAGAATGAAAAAAAGTAAGAAAGTAAAAATGGACTGTTATATTTTGTACGGAACACAATTGTCTTTTTCAATCAGGAAGTTTGGTTTTTGGATTCAGTTATGTCTACATGGCATGACCATGAAAATGAGATTAGAGGATAAGTAATTTGTACAACAAACAGTATGTAGTGGTAATTTCAGAATTCAGACAACCCATAGAATTTGCAGTTTGCTTGTCCACGGATGTGTTCTTGAGTGTAATTTGCCAAGAGGTTTTATGAAAGTAGAATGAATTTACCATTGATATTTATGCATTGAGGTGTACAGCTGCATGTACAATATTAAAGTATTTAAAAAGTAAACTGTTTTGTACATACTTTTTTCCAAACTACTGAATTTGGTGAGTGAAAAAATATTTTGTGAGATCTCATTCCTAGGACACGTTTTGATCTTTACAGAGTACTCTTTTTTGGTCCAATGTTACAGATGTGTCCTTTATGGTAACCAAATATCCTTTTACATGTACATGTACATGACTGTACGTGTACATCCTTCTTGATGGATTTTCTTTCATCATGGTATGGTTATCAAAGTATTATTCAATATGGAGACCAGTTTGAAATGTAAAGGAGGACTCACTTTAGGGGGCTATTTCTCAAAACTGTCATAAGTTTAATTTCTTGCACATCCCATTGAAATGTGTGTTGTAGAATTAACATGCATTTCAATGGGATGTCCATGAACTTAGACTTATGACGGTTTTGAGATATGCGGCCTTCAGTTCTCCTGAATCTGTGAGCATACATAATATAGAGAGAGTAGAGAGTAGTGTAACAGCCTACACCCTGGGCATTTCACTGTCTCGTTAGCAACTGACTCATCTAGGCTTGGTTGCCAAAAATAGATTCCTTCATGTCTGCCTCGGAAACAGAATGTTATCCTTTCTCAAGATAAAGGGGATGGTCTGAGTATAATCTTAAATGATGTCATGATATATACACAGTGTTGTGATTCTGTGCCCTACTTCAAATATTGTTTTGAAGTTTCCATCATTATTTGCTCACTTCATTCTTGTATGCAGTATTTATTCATATTGTTTAGGTCAAATTTTGTTTTCTACTTGAGACCCCGCATGAAACAAGAGCTAAAAAAAACAAAACAAAACAAAACAAAAAAACAAAACCAAATGATATACTGTACATATACACTATGTATATTTTCTTTTTGTTTAATTTTTTGTGAAGTAACCTGAATTTAGACTTGCATCTGGAAATGTTCAAACAGTAATATAGTGATAATAACAAATAGTGGAAAGAGTACCTGATTGAAAAAAAAAAGCCCCCTTTATTTCTTACAGAACTTTATTCTTATATTGAGTGGAATATGCTGCTTTGAATGTACTGTAAATATCATAGAGCCAGTGGAAATGGTGTGTACCATCAAAATCTGTGCTACATGTATTTGCTTCTACAGTTTGCCCTAGCAGAATGGAATATGGTCAGTATTCCTCAGTTGTAGACTATTGCACATCCCACAATAAATTACCATATACATGTAATTACATGTACTTTATGGCAGTTGATGTTGATAAGATGCCTATAGCAATGACCTCAGAATTGTGGACAATATTCGTGTGCAGAAGATTTCTTACTGTTTATATAATGTATGAATATGCATTGAATGAGATGGCCAACATATGATAAATGTGAGAATTATCAAATGATTGTGGCAGTCAATATGTGATGGTCATTGGAAATGAATTTGATGATGATGATGGTGATGACGATGATGATGATGAAGGTGATGATGATGATGGTAATGTTGATGATGCTGGTCAATGATGTGAGTGTCAATTGCAGATGTCAATCGCAGATGTCATTTTACCTTGCTGGTAAAATGATATTGCATGTTTCCGCATTCCACTTTCCATTTGAAATTTTGTTTTGTTATAATACTGTCATAGTTATATCGTGTTTCTGTCTTGTCAAATGCCTTTCAAGGTGACAACAGACATGATGAAATTGAATTATTAATAAAAATGTTATCTGCGTGGATCTTCCTGTCTTACTTGAAGATTTCAGTATCATTCCATGTACAGCTGACATCATAGGTCATGACCTTCATACACATAATATACAGACTGCATGCTCTTTAATGATTCCAGTAACGGGGCAAAAACTAGCCATGTATGGCTTGCCTTCATCAGACAGATGTTATGACCATGAGTATTTCATCTTGGCTCTAAATCTTGTCCAAAATAGCTTCGCAATATGATTTGTGCAGCAATGGGTCTACGTTCAATATTAACATGTATGAACCAGAGGAAGTCATGCGGAATGATAACTTGATGTTTTATTGAATGAGACATCATTTCTGTGTAATTGTATCTCAACATTTCATGGATGTAGAGAAATGGTTAATTCTATAGTATTTATGAGTTTTTCTTATGAATTATTCTTCTTACAGGTGTAAATGTTAGTGATGGGTCTCAGACTACAGAGGGCGTACTGGACAACAGTCGCATAACAGGAGCAAGTGATTCAGACAATGCAATGGAAGTCACAACCAGTATGGAAGTCAATGCCAATGCAGAAATCAACGCTAACCCAGAACTCAATGCAAATCTTGCAGTAGACAGTAACGCTAATGCACCTTCAAGAACAGGTATGTTTCCATGTATCAGTGACCACTGTATACCACAACATGTTTGTCTTGGTGAAACACATTTTAAAATTCTTTACAAAACTCCAAAATAGCAGTTACAGTTTTCATTGTTAAAAAAAATGTGAGGAAAAAGAATTTTTTGAATATGAAGCAGTCAGACTTTTTTTTGAGGAATGAAATATCAAGAATATGTACTTTAACCATGTAGCATAATATATTAGGTAAAATTGAGGGTGTCATTTTATTTGATTCCTTGGCAGGATTACACAATTACCATAGTATATCATTTATATCAGTGACATACCAAACAGAATGAATTCACTGTTGTCATTTAACATGTGTGATCATAAAAGCTATAGTTGAGATATATATGCAGTTTATTAGATTGGCATGGAAGGGGGAAAAGCAAATCTTAAAAATAAAACTGTGGTTGATAATGAAGCAAACAATTCTTGGAAGAAATTAAGAGGAGCTTGTATGTTGGGGAACATTTTGTTTTGTTGGGAAGTTGCAATTTAGCGACCAAAGCCCTTGTCCAAGTTATGCAGTATGTTTGTCATGTCAGATTACAGTACCATTCATTGAGTAGGAAGTGTTGCAATGCAAGAGTGTTTCCTTTTTTTTCCACCTACATGTATTGATATCTAGAGACATTAGTTTCACATACCTTGGTACATGTAGATTTGGTTATATAGAAGAGCTGGTAGTCCTTAGAATATCCTACCTCAAAGTACAGTGGATCCCTCTCTAATCTTTAAACAGGAATGAGTCTCTAAACCAACTGTATTTGCATGCTAAAATTTGCATGAATCCTACATTTGTAAACCTCTAGATTGAATATAGTTCACAGTGCATCTGGTTCTTTGTAAGCTCTCGTTTTCTGTCATACTTATCCTCCTTTTGTCTTTCTTAACTTGGTGACTTTGCTTTGCTCTTCCCTTGTTCACTTTTAATCATGCTCTATGACAATCACCCCCTGCTCTAGCAGATAGTGATAAAGATGCCATAGAACAGGATAGTCTAGAAAATATAGAACCACTTCCAGAGCCTGCAGAACCAGTCCAAGGTGATGGCTCTGTTCCAGGTGAAGTCCTAGAACAACCAGAGCAACCTGAGGAGGATGATGTAGAGGATCAGCCTGAAAGTGACCAGCTACAGGAGATTCAGGGTGAGGAACCAGTTGAAGAACCTGAAGTGGATGCACCAGAAGAGGGAGAAGAAGATGAAGGTGAGGATGTCTCAAGGAATCCTGAGGAATCAGAGATGGCTGATGAAGCCACTGCTGCTGCAGGAGAACCTGAAGCAGAAGGTTACTGGGAGGAGGAGACCTATGATGATGAAGAGGAGTTTGAAGAAGGTGTTACCGAAGAGCCACTGGAGGAACCGTTCAGTCCTGCTTTCTCTGAATCAAAGACTTTTGACATCATAGATACCGATCGTGACTTTGAATCTGAAGGTAACCTCTTGATCTGGGATGCCGCAAGATGATGGCTCTCACACTAATTGCCTGCAAGAACATCAGCATCAGCATGCAACCGCTAACGTAGCCTGAGCATATAGCCTGTGCAACATTACTAACACTTCTAATCAAATGCCTGATTATTCCCCATCTAGATCAGTGTCAGTCACCAGATGATTTTGTTTCTCCAAACAGGATTAGATCAACAGGTTGCCATTTTTTTTTTCCCTCTCTTTTTCTACAAATTACTGTTTAGGTTCGTTGAAAGTGATGCACCATTTGTATTGTTTTCCCAGTCAGTTTTGTTTCCTCTATTTCTTTTATTAGGATTGCTTGATTATTGGGTAATATTGCCAGATGTTGTGAGCATTACTTGCATGGTCTCTTCATACTCTCATGGTAATCATATTAACAACACAGGAACACATGGATATCCTGTGGATATCCTGTGCAAACATACCTTTCATTCACCTTAGGAGCTGCCCATGATGTAGAAAGCATTGCATAGTTTTCATGAGATCATTGAAGGGCATATTAATGATCATCAATATTCTTTCCTTATTCCTAAATCAGGATGTTAGCATATCATACTAGTCTGCATCTAATATGTCAGGTCACTTTATTACAGCTCTTCATATTACAGATTGGATGAAACTGAAGAGGAACAATGATGGATTAATTGTTGATGTCCGCAGAAAGTTAAACCTCACTCTTTGCAGAGTACATGTATTCTAAATATGGTTTACCACAACAAATGCAGAGATTGCAAGTATGTGCACATTATATGGTGTAAACCGTGTCTTAAACATGTTAATTGAAGCAGTTTGTCAACTCTTAGTTTTGTTTTTGTTCCTGTAGCTCTGCTACTTTTACCATGCAGGCTCAGTAAATTTGTAACTGCATTTGCATCTCTTGCTGCTCAGTTGGAGTATACTCCAGAGTGCTATCTTCAGTTTTTTAGGGCATGGTGCCATTGCACTATCAGACAAAGACCGAAAGTTATCATCTACCAACCTGAATAGCAAAGAATCCCTCAGTGACATCATTAGAAGTCGTTATATATTAGAGCCTACTGCTGGTGTCAGTGTGTAACCATAACTATACTGACATATTATATAACAGACATTTTGAAAAAAAAAGAAATTCAGCCAGAATTGGCAGTACAAAAATGTTTTCTTAACGAAAAAAAGGCTAAATATAATGAGGAAGTTTTGAGAATACATGTATTGTCAGCCCACTTGACAGATGTCTTATCTTATCCCTTTGGGAACATTGGATTCCATGTTGCATACTGGTTTCTATTTGAATTTCCGTGAAACTTTCTCCATCTCATAAGTGAATCAGAGTCTCAATTTCCTAGTTTGGAAAAGTGTTCTGCCTGAAGCAACAATTTATCTAATACGCCATTAATGGACCTTCGTGCTGCACTTGTCAGATGCTAGGGAATGATAAGGAAATTTTGTTTTCATCTCACAAGTTGATTAAGTCATCTACGTCTGTAACTTAACAGATATATTTTGGAATGCTTGTGTTCTTTTTGAGATTCAAGATTAAAAACACATTTTGGTTTTCATTTTGTATCTCTACAGGTAATATGATAAAATCAGTGGTTGCAAGCAATTATATAGAGGAAGGAGGCCAAATCCCCTACAAACATACTAACATGCATTTATGAATATACAATTTAACTCACAAAGGGACATCTACATGTAATATAAATAATCCCAGTCTGAAATTCTATAGACAGCGATATGACAAAGACAGCTTCAAATTTCTGCTTGAAGTATATTTTGTATGTAAATAGGAAGCAACTTTCATACGTATATGTACCATAAAATATACCTTCCTTTGTAGTGCTTGTAGCCAACCCTCTTTATCTGGAATATGAACTTTTCAAATACAATGGTGTACAGATACATGTACATTCAGGCTTTCTGAAGGTGTCAAAATCTATCTCAATTGGAACATTTGTTATCCCTTAAAAGAAACAGTTGTCTCTTGATTGCTAGTATAGTCCACAACAATAGAACATTATTTGACTGGACTGTATTTGTACAGCTGGTGGACGTGCATTTTGTAATGCACATTGACAAGTTAGATTTATGAGTGGGAACAAAGACTGAGCACAGTAATTCCATTAGATTTTAATGTTGAAAAGAAAAAAATAAAAAAGGAAGAACTCAGCAGACTATCTGGAGGTCATAGTAATAATATGTAGGAAAAAAGCAAAATAGAGAAGAAAACCCTCAAATAATTGTTTCACTGTTGAATTATTTTTAAGATAAGTTGAAAATTAAAGAGAGATGAAAGTTTGGACACTTCCTGTTTCACAACAAAATGAACAAACAAGCCAAAAAAACCCCCCAAAACCCAGCAACAGAAAAAACAATCCCAAAATAATTCCTGACATTGCTTATTACATATACAAATGTATGTATATTTACATTATCATTTTATTTTTTCAATAAATGAAAAAGATTCCCTGGTAATATGGTAACTCTGATATACATCTGCTCAGGAAAATATATAAGTGTTATCTTTTGAATACAGTTTTTGAAATAGTTTCTTTTGAAAAAAAAAGGAAAAAAAATCTGCATATTTTACCAATGGCATACAAAATCATGACTGGAAATCTTTTTAAGTACAGGTAGATGTGTAATGTATGATGATAAAGGAGTGTTATTGTGATCAGCAGTGGGTTTGTTTTGACCCAACTCTTCTCTATAAAGCTGGTAATCTAAATGGAGCCTACCCTGTTTGTGTGGTTAAGGCTTTATTTCCACTCATTGTCCCATTAAGTGTTTAAATCCCTTTATGATGCTGGGCTTATTGGTGGTTATGGTAAGCTGAGGGTTAAGTGAGATTGACAGTGTGGTATTATATCCCCAATCATCTATAATGCATTAGATTTAGTTTTCACCATATTTTTCAGATTTCTGTTGTGCTTGTAACTTAGTCTACATTTCAGACAGGACTTTGAAAGGATGACCCCGGGGGGGGGGGGGGGGGGGGGGGGGGGGGTGCTTATATACCATTGGTTAGTTTTGTAAGGTGGTATCAGTATCATGTAATACAAATGTTTAGATGGTACAGGTTCACTCCGAGGTCTTTTCATGTGGCTATCAAACAAATTGATTTTACTATGGAAGGGTAACTGCAGTACATGTGCAAAGGATCACACATATCTGTATCTGCAAGCGTGGTGTAACATGGAATCCATGTATTGAATACATGTACATGGTCACGTTTTTGTTGCCTTTTGTTTAACAGAAGCTTTGTATGTTGACACCTTTGTACTCGGCATGTGCTGTATAGACACCCAAGGTTGATGAAAAACTAGAGACAGCTGGTGATGGATGGGGAGTAGTTTGATGGGAGGGCAGAAGGTGTTTTAAATACTTTACTGGGAAGGGGGAAAATGGTGCTGCCATGCTAAATGTAGATTTGATCAGTATCATTTCTATAATGCCTACCTAAATACATCTCAGATGTCTCCAAGAGTATTACAGAAATATTATTACCCCAGTCATTGGATTCAGGCTTGCCTGCACACAATGTATGCACCTTCTCCACTCCCTGAGGAGCATTCTAGGCAGGCATCTATTTGCAGATGTTCACTGTGCTAAACAAAAACCACAATGACTTGCATATCCTACTGGGTACCCACTTAACAATTTGGTGGAGAGTGGAAAATGTAGATTAATATCTTGCCAAAGGACATCAGTGCCATGCTGGGTTCGAACCCTCAACCTTCACATCTGCAGTCAAGGGTTTAAACCACTTGACTACGACACTTGTAAGTGACATTAGAGATACAGAGACAGGCACAGACCATGGGAGAGAGAGATAGAGAGAGTTAACATGAGAGTACTAGTACTAGTTTGCACTGTGAGGCATATGAGTCATTCTTTCATACTGTGAAGGGAATTGAAATGAACTTGAGCAAGGTTATGAAGCATTGAATCTATAGAGGGTTTCAGATTGCAGTAGGATTTCTGAATTGTGAAACTTTGTTGATCTCCATACCAGAATAGGTTTGTTGAACTCTTGAATGGCAAGGTAGAGGATTTATTCTGCAGGCAAAACATTCAAAGTGCTATGGATTCTACCATGGAAAGGCTACATGTCTATCTCTTACATTCACTTCATGGCTGCCTGCTATGGAACACTTGTAGGTCTACATGTATATGAATGTTATATATGGCCAAAACTGCTTGAATCAATGAAGAAGAAGATTAATATCCCTAAATGCTAGTTTAGTGTATAAACCTGTATACATATTTTGTATCTCCCTACCCCTCTCCCTCATATTTTGGGTAGAGGATAATTCCTGCCTCTCTCAGTTAACCTTCCAATTTGACGTCACAGAAATGAATATGTACCAGTAAAAGCTGTGATATCTTAACTATTTCTGATGAAATAAATGCCATTGTTATCAATTATTACAGGAAAAATGCACAAGGCGAGAGCGGGATTCGAACTCGGGCTCTTGAGACAGTAAACCGACGCGTAACTCATTGAACTGCACAAGCGGTCGACACTTGAGTGGGTTCTCTAATACCCCTTTCGCAGTGGGCTCTTCCCCGTTGAAGTTCAGCGGGGAACTTCAATGGGTAAAGGGGAAGAGCCCACTGCAAATGGCACAGGTGAAAACTTAAGCGGGTAACTTCTCCACCTCGCGAGGTGGAGAAGAGGTGGTGAAGTTAAGCGGGGAAGCTGTTTACCCGCTTAAACTGCCCACTGCGAAAGGTACGCTACAAGTTTCCCCGCTTAATGGTCAGAGGTCAATTCTCATTTCCGCCTAACCGAGATTCCGCCACAGAACTTTCCATTGGATTTCTCGCGCTGAATGACCCCAGCCTGCTGTACTTCCGGCAGAGCTCAATTGCCCGTCTCGCTTTCACCGTGGAAGAGAAGCCAGTGCGAAAGGCGACACTTCTCTCTTCCCTGATGAAGTGAGGAATGCGTGCTCGTAAAGTTAAGCAGGGAACTTCAACGGGTAAAGGGGAAGAGCCCATTGTGAAAGGGGTATAAGAAATTTATACCTGGAAATCCTACGTACATGCATATACATATTCATTTCTATGACACTTCTATCACGTGTCTCTGATGTCAAAGTGAAAGGTAACTGCGAGAGGAAAGAACTATTCTCTACCCATTTTTTGTTATCCTTCATCATACACGTATGCCCTTCTTTGAACCTATACTCTCCAAGCTGAACTAAATTGATATCTGCAGCTATCCTTGACTTCTAACTGTACCTATACATAACCTTGTACTACTACATCTACTACCATGTTTACACAGTGACTCGGCTCGGGAGTTCGACACGCGACCCGTGCTCAACACAGCAATTTTATGTCATGTAAACAGGATCAGTGTGACCCGCGAGCCGTGTTGAACACCGCTTTTTTGATCTGCCAGAATTGCAGGTTTTGATCCGCGAGCTGAGTCAGACTCGCCAATTTTTTCGTGTGTAAACAGAAAGCCGTGTTGAACCCACTGATCATTAGGCGAACTAGGCAAGTAATCACAATTCTACTTCCGTTCGTGATACGCGGGCCGTGTTGAACTCGCCTTTTTTGTTTCCATATGAACATGATCACAGTTGCCCTCATCGCAGCGTTCAATCCTGCTTGAGGATTCAACACTCGAGCCGAGTCACTGTGTAAACACGGTATACTTCTATACCCTGTATTGTTGATCTGAGGTCATTATAATTAATGCATACTGTATTAAGTAGTTGAAAGGTCAAGCTATTGTTGTCTATGGGAAAGGAAGACAGAATATCTTTCATTTTACAAGCTCTCAGTAAAGTGCACTGTAATGAATTTAGCAATATGATTCTAATGCAAGATGAAAAGACTAAATAGGAACAATAGGTCATTTATTTTCTTCTAGTGTTTTTGTAGTAATTTTGCAATACTATCACATATAAACAAATATAGTAGCTCCCTGGCAATTTCACATGGGTGAAATAATTTTGTACTTTCAAGTAGCCTTCTTTTCTCTTTTCTTTTCTTTTTATTTTTCTTTATTTTTGCTAAACTGGTGCTATTCCTAAATTGAATAATGGTTTCTACTGATGTGCATGAGGCATAATAGTAATACACACATTGTAGCAATGAAGACAAATGAAATGATTTATAGTGATTGAGCATCTGCACTTCACTCTTTCTCAGAGGAGAGCATGTCATATTTGCAAGGCAGCTGTGTTACCATCTCAGAAGGGAACAAAAACATTTCAATTGAATGGTGAAAGGGAAAAGTATTTACTTTCCAACACAATATTGCATTTCTTTGTTTGCCAGTGCCAAATAGAGGGAGCAAAATTCTGATGTCAATTTAACAACTTAAGACGTCTTCCATGTTGGAACCCTTTTCACATAGTATTTACTCTGGCAATATGCTCCATTTATAAATACAATAATACAGAATGCTTTTATGAGATATCCTTTTGTAGATAATGGAAATATTGGAGGTGTGTAGAGCATACAGTCCTGTGTTTATAAAAGACACATTGTGTGTGAAATGGACAGCTTGAAGGGAATTTTTAATGCAGAGTTTGTTCTTTATTCTTACAGTGCTAATGGAGTGTAACCAATGTTTATGCATGACTTACAGTCACTGGACCCCTGCAACGATTTGACTTTTAAGCTGAAAATCTATTTTGTCATGGAAATATGAATGCATTGAGTGTGATTATGGCCTTATATTAAGGCCGCGTTCAAGCGACCATTTTTCACCCTAGAATCACGGTTTTGAAAGACGTTTAGTTTAAACCACGGTTGCGTTCAAGCGATTTTTCGCAGGTCGTAAAAATAAACGTCTTTCAAAACGCAAACATGAAACGCTGAAAAAGGTACGTTTTGAATCATGATTCTGCAGAACCACGGTCGCTAAAAATCGATTGAACGCAACGGAGATCTCAATCATGATTCTAATGTTGCTTTCACACCAAGGTTTGAAGAAAGATAAAACAACATACAGAAAGCTAGAAAAGAAGATAGAAGGAGAAAACAAAGAATAATATAAGAAGAGGCTGAAAGATAAGGAGATAGAAGGAATAAGATAGAATAACAGGAAAAGACGAAAAAGAAGAAGATAGAAGAAAACAAAAAATAACATAAGGAATCGTGGACAGAGAAGAAGATAGAAGGAAAAAATAATAATATAAGAAGAGGCTGAAAGATAAGGAGATAGAAGGAGTAAGATAGAATAACAGGAAAAGACGAAAAAGAAGAAGATAGAAGAAAACAAAAAATAACATAAGGAAACGTGGACAGAGAAGAAGATAGAAGGAAAAAATAATAATATAAGAAGAGACTGAAAGATAAGGAGATAGAAGGAATAACATACAATAACAGGAAAAGACGAAAAAGAAGAAAATAAAAGAAGAAAACAAAGAATAACATAAGGAAAGATGGACAGAAAAGAAGATAGAAGGAAAAACAAAGAATAACGTAAGGAAAGATAGAAAAAAGACGGGAGAAAACAAAGAATAATATAAGAAAAGATTGAAAGATAAGATGGAATGAATAGCAAAGAATAACATAAGGAAAGATGCAAAGAGAAGAAGATAGAAGAAAACAAGGAATAACATAAGGAATGATGGACAGAAAAGAAGATAGCAGGAAAAACAAAGAATAACATAAGGAAAGATAGAAAAGAAGATAGACGAAAACAAAGAATAACAAAAGATAAATTGAAAGATAAGAAGATAGAAGGAATAACAAAGAATAACATAAGAAAAGACAGAAAAAAGAAGATAGAAGACGAAGAAAACAAAGAATCACATAAGGAAAGATGGAAAGAGAAGATAGAAGGAAAAACAAAGAATAACATACATGTAAGAAAAGACAGAAAAAAGAAGATAGAAGAAGAAGAAAACAAAGAATCACATAAAGAAAGATGAAAAGAAAAGAAGATAGAAGGAAAAACAAAGGAAAAATAAGGAAACATAGAAAAGAACGTAGGAAAAACAAAGAATAACATAAGAAAAGATGGGAAGAGAAAGAATAACAAGGAAAGATAGAAAAAAAGGTTAATATAAATGACATAAGGAAACATGGAAAAGAAGGTAGGAAAAACAAAGAATAACATAAGAAAAGATGGAAAAAGAAGAAGATAGACTGAAAAACAAAGAATAGCATCAGTAAGATATAGAGACAAATAAATGATGTGGCTAAAGTTGATCTTCCTGGGTCAAACTGCGCAGTATGATGCGCAGTGGATGGGCTTGAAATGAGCAAGAATCAGCGTTGATGAAAAATCGCTTGAACGCTCTCTCGCAGTAGCCGTGTTTTGTAATAGCGTTTTGATTTGTGATTCATGTTTGTGATTCTAGCTTAAAAAAATCGCTTGAACGCACCCTTAGACAGCTGATCAAGAAATCAGCATAGAAGAAAGTGATCACTTTGTTTCATTCAACTTTGCTTGATATCTGCTCCAGATTTCGTACTTTATTTTTTTGCTTTTGGTGTTCACTGTTAACACTTTTTAAAACATTTAATTTGATTCAAGAATTATAAGCCTTCAGATATTACTAGTTCATCGTTTCAATGATTGTGGATGTTTTAATTGTGCTGGATTTTGGAAAGATGTTTGTTTCACTTTTTTAAACGCAAGCAGTAGAAATACTCCTTGGCACTTGATACACAATGTCATGTTTATTTTCTCAGTTCCTTGTAATGTTTACATCATGCAAGTCCGTTCTGCATATACACTCTAACTACATTCTACATGTTTGTTGATAAACAAACTACCCCAACCTACAATATTTGTAGAACCCTACATATACTATTGAATTTGTATGTCTTTCTGCCTTTCCTTGCCCCCTCCTTACATGTTCGCATGTCATCAAATGAATTCTCCAGAGTTTCTTTAGTTCACATAGCCCCAGTATTCCTGATCCATTTCAGCCTGACTATTATCCATTCTTCTTCATCTTAACCTCTGTACTTTGGGGACCCTTAATTCAGTCCATTATTCCTAGCAGGCCAACTCTACAATGATTTGAACTTTACCCTATAGAACCTCAATGAAATCTGAAATGTTAAAACCTTTCCCTCTCCCCACTTATTTCATAGAATTTAGGTTTCATTTATAGATTCAAGACGGAGTCTTCTTCTGTGTCTCATTCTTTCAAGAATTGGGAAAGGGGATCACTGCCATAATGTGCATGATTATCTGTCTACATGACCACCAGCATCTTCTTGTAAATCTCATCAATGCATTTGGTCTGGGGTCCCTCTCTGTTTGGTGTTTTAAAAGGGTACATTCTCCTCCCCATCCATGTCAGACTCATTCCCAAGGAAGCTAGGCTTCCCTATCATATTCTCAGCCATGTTTTTGTGTTTTGATAGATTACATGTTTATGAATGACGATCGTTTAGTGCGGTTACTATGGATGCTGCCACAGGCTGAAATTATTGTACCTTCTACCCCATTCTCATGTATGTCTATTGTCTAATGCACATGATGCTATTGTATATAAAGTCGTCATTCCCACAGTTTATTTTTCTTGGCATTTCTCTATGTATTTTCTCCATGTATTTTCTCCATGTATTTATGCAGCAATGTGAGGTCTATTAATCATGTCCTTTAACCTCTTCTATGGACTTGATCTTTCTCATCCTCTCTTTTGGTCCTCCTCTATTTTCCTTTTCTTCTATTCCTCCTCCCATTCCCTTCTATGTTTCTCTATTCTTCTATTTCCCTTCTCTCTTCTTCTCTCCCCTTCTCCAACTTTCCTTATCATCATTCCTCTCTTCTCATCCCATCTCCTCCTCTTCTTTCTTCCAGCTTTCTTCTGCTGCCTGCTTGCACCCCTCTCAACCCATCCACCTGGTCTTTCTTCATCCCATATTGCAGGTGTTCCTATTCACAGTTTGTCACTATTGACCTCTCCCTGTACTTTGGTAACACTTGGCTTCAGAGGGGCTGATTTAAAAGAACCTTTTATACACTGTCCATTACCATATTATTTATTACTAGAGAATCAAGCAGTTTTATTGATGTAAGATTTCTTAGCTGTTTCTCTTTCCTTGTGTTTTGTCAGTGTTACAAACAGAGCAGGTCTTCCTGTGCTCTAAACCTTTCGTTGTCATGGTAACTGCCTCCACTCCCTTCCACCCACATGCATTGCATGGGGAAGTCATCTCATGCCCTGGATTTTGAGACAATCTGGCAGATAGAGGAAACAACAAGGGTATCCTCATTCTGTCTCACCCCACTCTCTTTAAGTCAGGAGCTTTACTCCCAGTAACCTACTTCTTGTTAGCAGAATATTAGATAATACAGACTTGCACTGTATTACAAGTGACAAAAACATCCCTAGCCCGCTCTTGTATGATCTATCATGAAGATGCTCTAGCTCACTTCCAATGATCAAGAAAGTAATTGATTAAATAATTGTTTCTGCTCTCTATTGAGCATGAATTATAATGTAATAAGGTTCAGAAAGAGAATGTAACTTTGTGGTACCCTCTCTCATTCCCCTTTATTGCTGTCATCTGATTATCATGTACTCTCTCCTGAATGTCACTGTGTTGATGAATTCTGTTCTCTTTCTTTTGGCTTCCATCATAGTTTTCTTTTTTCTCTCCCTTCTGTTCGCTCTTCTCTCATCCTCTCATCTTTATGGTAAATTTCTACTAGGGATTGAATTCAACTCTGATGTTAATGGTACTTTATAGGGAAGCCTCACTCTCCTATGCACATACATATTACTTTCTAATCATAGTCCGAGGGAAGAACCTGTGTATATCACGATAAACAGTCAGTCACAAAGTCACATTAGGTTTGCAGCAGCTATTTTCCTTTCTTTCTTAATCTAACATACATGTACCGTTAGTATATAGGGAGGGTTAACTTGTGGGAGTGTAACCATCTTCTTCCTCCCTTCAGTCTGCAGGTATGGAATCGTGGAACCTGTTGAAAAGTATACCCCAGAACTAATAGATGTACCACAGTCTGGGGATGATAAACCTCAGTTTGCTACAGTCACGAAAATCATTGGTTTGTACCCAACAGACTTTAGCTTTCCTTTTACTCCATGTTGTTTACAAACAGTTGTGTGTTGAACCATTTATGGAAAAAAAAAAATCATTGCTTCTATTTTTTCTTAATGCTTGTAAAAACACTGAAAGAAATCTGAGTTGTTAATATTTTTTTCTCCCCCTCTGGATGCTTGATGTAATGTGGAGTCAGAATTTGTTTTGAAAATGTGCTAGCTTTAGAATGAACACCTTGCTTTTTATTACTTTTATGATTTATACATGTAAATGCTTTGATATATGGTGATGGGTAAATGGAAATTGCATTAACAGCATTATCTTTCTGCAAAATTAACACCTATGAATAAAAAAGTATTTAGTGGTCACAAATATGAATGTACATTATCACTCTGGGAAATTTTTCAGTAACAAAGGCTGTAGTAGTGCTGGTGTGGAGAGTTCTTGCTTGTGTATCTTGTATTCATGCATATTCAAATGTTCACATGGCAATGCTGTTATGCCTTTAAACATACTCATAATAAATTCATCCACATGTTTACTTTTACATACAATATTTTCTATCACTATTTGCTTGTAATGTAATTTTTTATACTCCAAAATACTTGAAAGTGTAACATTTATTTTGTTCATCCGTCATTGCATACAAAGAAAACTGAATAAGAAATGCATTGCTTTGTCTTTGTGTGCCTAAATAGTACATAACATAATTACAATACAATACATGTATCATATTGTTTTACATGTAAAATTAAAGTGTCAAAACTACACCTAGCATCATTAGCCTTATCAAATTCAAACATTTACTGGAAATACCTTTCCTATTCCGTGAGTAGCAGTCACAAGTTTCTTTGCAGCTATGAAGTCTGACACCTTCATAGTAGACCTGGAAGTGCTATAATTCATTACTTAACAAAATTGAGATCATGGAACTAGATAACAGTTCATTTGATATTTTTGCTAAAACGTGCCTGCTGCATCAAAATGGGAGTAAAAAAGAAGAAGAAAAAAAAAATTGGCTCAGCTCTATATTGGTTATGCATTAATAATGATTAGTATTGACATGATGCAGTAGAGAGAGAGAGAGAGAGAGAGAGAGAGAGAGAGAGAGAGAGAAATCACTCACAATATTTCCTCATACAAAGCCTATTCAGGCCATCAAACCAGTTTCCAACCTTGGAATCTCATTTGCTTACAGCCAATACATATGCTAAAGCTGATTGCTTAAGGCTTCAACTGATGCACATCGGTCTATAATGTAAACCTATTCATAGACCAAGTGTATTAAAGGGAAAGTCCACCCCAGAAGTTTCACTGTTTCAATAAAAGGAGATGAATTTGAACAGCATTTTAAAAAAGAAATGAGCAAAATCGGTCAAAGAATAAGAAAATTACACTCATTTACATTTTCTAGTAAATTACTCTCGGCTCTGCAAATTGGCAACAATGATGACATCATATGCGAGCAGCTCTCCATTCATTTCGTACGTGAAATTTCACATTTTCTCAATTTTCTTGGAAGTTACACATTTTCTAAACCCCATAGTTAATGTATGTTCAGAAGAATTGCTTTTTTATAACATACATATACTTTGACTATGGGGTGAGAAAATGTGTAACTTCCAAGAAAATTGAGAAAATGTGAAATTTCATGTTCAAAGTGATTGGAGAGCTGCTCGCATATAATGTCATCAGTGTTGCCAATTTGCAGAGCCAAGAGTAATTTACTAGAAAATGTAAATGAGTGTGATTTTCTTATTCTCTGACCGATTTTGCTCATTTCTTTTTTAAAATGCTGTTCAAATTTAACTCCTTTTATTGAAACAGTGAAACTTCTGGGGTGGACTTTGCCTTTAATATGATCATCCACTATTGCAGGTTACCCCAATTTTGAAGACATTTTATAGTGAATTTCTTTAAGAGCGCAATAAGTCACATCATGATCTCCCTGTAAGTCATTTTCATTTATTTTAGAGTTTGGTTTGAGCAGAAGGGATGAAGAGAGGGAGGTAAAAATATAAATATAATATCAAAGGGTATAAGAATTTGTGAAATGGATTTGGCTTGGAATATAATGATTAAGACTGCCTATGGTGTATTCCCTATCCATCATATGACATTAAATAACAAGAAACTGAAAGAGCATGAAGCCCACACAGGGATTCCATTTGTCATTTTAGGAGAACCTTAATGGAAACAAACAGCAAGTAATCAAGCGATAACTTTTAGTTCTATCTCATTTAAATCAGCAGTTTAAATGGAAAGTAGGAATACTTGTTATAGAGAGAATTTTAAGTGAATTTTGAACATCCACCTACATATACATGTACATTATGTTAATCCATAAATCTTGATTTGAAAAACCTTGAAGGTAAGATTTGACCATGTTGTTTACTTGTCTTGTGAAGGGATCGTTATTACCATTTAGCCATCCAGTGAAACATAATACTCTACATGTATGCAAAGTGTTGTTAGTTAAAGGAGAAGTTTAGGCGATTTCTGTAAGCATGGATCATAAAGAGAAAAAAATTCAGCAGCTAGAAAATGTCTTCCTTTACACAACGTACCTTAGGATTACAGTTCTAGTACGAGCCCATTTTCATCCACAATACAGTTCGCACCCCGGACCAGTGACGTAGCAGATGCACCGCATCATTATGCAGGCATGCATATGATGATGCGAGTGCAGTGATAGTATAGTACAGTGCGTGCATAGCGCGAGAGTGAATCACTGCAGTAGAGGTACACATTGTTTGTTTCGTCATCTCATATCGCCCCATAGTTTTTTTTTTCTTCTGAATTTTAGTAGATCTACAGTCATATCATTTCTGATTTTATATGTATTTATGCTTCTTGTGCCTACTTGTTAGCCTCAGAATTTGTAAAGACCGTTAAATCTGACCATTTCAATCGACGGGAAGACCTTACAATTTCTCGTGGGCTTGTAGCCCACACTTTCATTTACTACGAAAATTAATTAGTTTTGATGTCGAATTTGTCTGTTCTAATATCATTAATCCATCGGGCATACCTCTCCCTGTCCGTCAGGGGATTCGCGATTGCAGAAACTCTTAAGAACAGAACTGGTGTGATTTGTACACTCAAAAGCTAGACATCTTGGCATTTTGCATAGAGAATGTGCAGAGAATAAGTGCGCATGCGCAGTGCAAATGCATCACCTACGTCATGCGACCAATGACCATATTTGGGTTTGGGTGGGAAATTCAATTATTCGTAGTAAAAAAACGAACACTTAATCGGTATTTAAAAATCACAGAAATCACTTTGATATAAAATGAAAGTAGCATTATCTGTTAGCTTGAATTTGAAGCTTTATAGTGTAATTTTAATGAAATCGTCTGGACTTCTCCTTTAAGGTCCTTATGGCACTCACCACATGTGATAGGTGAGATGGGAAATCTCTAATGGAATTGATGCAAGTGGCAAGAGATTGTAATGTGAGAATATTGATTAGAATAGCTGGTAAATTGCTTGAAAAATTGATGAGATTAGACTGCACTTTTCCCAGAATGGATCTATCTTAGTATGAACAAAATGTTTGAAAAAAGAATCAAAGCATACTGAAGATTGATCTTTCTTTATTGTATGAGGTAATGAGTATTGCACCATAGAAATTTCAATCTGCCTACCATTTTATATTATCATTAAGTGTTTTGGAATGGTACAGAGTTGAGCAATATGTACTGAGGCCTGTTATTTCATTGTGTGGAGTTATTTGTCTTATACATGGACCTGGCATTCACTGGAAATTACTATTAGGAATTTTTTATGCCAGTGCCTTTCTGCAAGGATCACATGCAATAGAGAGAAAAATGTAAAATATATCATCATGCCTGTACGAACATGGTCTTGGTGTTTTACTGAATACTATTTCCATCAGAAAACAGACTGTGTCATACTATAGAAATCACTAATGGTCTGTGAACGCTCTGCATGCATGGTATTTTATATTATGATTTTGTAGTACAGGTAGATGTACATGAGCAGTAAATCCTGTTATGAAAAGATACTTTTAGAACACTTGTACACTTCCTTTGTAGGGTTATGTTTCACAGATGTCTGGCAAATTATTTAGAAGATGAATGATATTTGAGATAAAGTCTACTATAGAAACGTTGTTGTATATGATATTTATTGACTATGTATGCTCCATTGCGCATGGATTGAATCCCTTCAAAATTAAGATTCAGTCTTCAAATCTGAATTTGTTTTACGCTCCTTGTATTATTCCTGTTAGAAATAGAAATTCAGGGTACTACATTACTGTATGTTGATGATCAAAGCTCATACAGTAACATTAGGGAACCCTGGTAAGATGCTACTTGCTATAGAAAGTGGAATGAGGGTTTTGATATCAACAAAGAAACATTGTCTCATGTCAGATCAGGGAAATTGTTAGACAATTTCCTTGGTCAGATCATAAATCATATACATGGATGAGGAAAAGAGAAGAAAAAAAATCCCATATCATTCCAGAGGTTGCTATTAGCATTTAGATTGCGTAAATTAGTTTTGCTTTTAGTCTTCAATTAAATTTGTGTTTACATATGTACATTTTTACTGGATTTTTTTTCTGTTGTTGGAGGTATTTGGGAGTAATAGATACTCATATTTTTTTTTCTGAAATGAATATGATTTCAGGCTAGCAGGTTACCTCAGCATTGTGTAAGTTGGTAATGTTCTGAAGTATACACGTAATAACTTTCCAACTGCTATGCTATTTCATGTGATTGTGAAATGGGATATTTTGGTCACTTCATGCTTACTACTACCAGTATTGTATTATTGTAATACCACATTCTCCCATGTATTTCCTTTCATACATGCTGGCTATATGTAATGCAAAATCACCGTCTTTTCTGCAGTTGGTACAATGTAAGCTTGTATTAACCCGTTGAACACTATGCCAGAGATAACTCAGGCTGGGGTCTATGGAAAATATGTGTTATACTGAAATCAAATTGTGCTCAACAGGTTAAGATCGCCCAAATATTTATTGTGAATCAACAAGACATGTGTGTCTATATGGTCATTTTTCTCACAGTTATCAGGAGATGTTTAATGAAATGGATGCATGCGAGGTCAACATATAATTCAAAGAATATCTAATAGGTCCTTGTTCGTATACCAACCTTCCATCCCGTAATATTCCTGTGTCATGCTCCCAATGGTCTTTCTATTGATTATTCATCATAATCATAACCTGGGAGGGAAACATGAGCTCTCTGACCAAACACACAAAGTCATCGATATGATTTGAAGGGGAATCCAAATAAAATCTAGATCTTACCAATCCCGAATCTCTCAGAATATTGGATGTCTCCTATACCTGGACATTGTTCATAAAGCTTGGTGCTTGATGTAAAGCTAGTGATTGACAGGCAGATATTATAGCCGTATTTGTTTTTATGGCTAAGCAGTTTGAAGAATACGCTTGGAGCAATGATGATAGGGGCAAGGGGCCACTCTCTCTGATCTGCTTATGAGAATAACGCACTCTTCTGAAGGTAGTGTCTGAAAATGATACTGCTACATGTAGGTATCACAGCTATGAATTGAAAATGCTTGGGTCAAATTTGTCAGTTCAAATGGAAAACATGTTGATCTTCATGAATCTCCCTCAGATATGATTATGTATGCATCATAATATGACTTCACTGATGTATGTATAATGAGACAGACTCAAAAGTCATAATTGCTTTCCATCATTTTCAAATGATCTTAGCAATGCAGAATGAACTTGTGGAATGAAATGCAGTAGTAGTACAGTCAAACCTGCTTTAGCGACTACCTGTCTATAACAATCACCTGTCTGTAAAGGCCACATTTTCTATTTCCCTTCAATGTGGTTTCTCATTGGTGCATGTACTAAAGGAAACCTGTCCATAAAGACCACCTACCTATAAAGACCACTTGTCTCCCTAGCATGGTCTTTATACACAGGTTTCACTGTAGTATCTCCAGGGCTCTATGATTTTTCCTACAGTATATTGTGTTTGATTTGTTACCCATTTGTTGAGAAGATATACACTGTATAATGTATGTGTGTAGCCCAGGATAGTGGAATTGAAATCTTAGTGTCACATTTCAGACCTTATTGATAGGATTGGATAGGAAAGCTTGGCTCAGGTCATTCAAGTTCATTTTCTTGATCTCTTATTATTACCTTTAGGTACTTGGATCAGGCACTTTTGAAATATTTTACTTTCTTTACCCAGGAGTTCAATTGGATGTGGGTGTATGTAGGCCTACTCATTGTACATGTATTTAATGGGCAGTAGGACCAAGGACTCCTTGGTAGGACTCATAATAGATGTACACTGTACCTTAAATAATTGTCTCTCATTTTAGAAAAGTATTTTCTACTCAACCCTGTTTTTTTTTTTTTTATAGAAACATTGCATGCTTGCATGCTTGCATGAAAGCATGATGTTAGTCTGATTTTATTTTTCTTTCTCAAACATCTCACATGTTGAATGAAAGATGACCTTTGAACCGGAGGGTCTGACATTCCCATAAAGAATAAGAAGTGCTTCGAAGGGAATAACTATACATCACACATTAGGCCTACACATTCTCTGTGTACGATTGAGATAAAAGAAAGGTTGTCAGTTATACACTGTAAAGAGAGTATTTCTGAGTGATAAATGGCAAGGTCTTTTATTTCAGACTAGAACAGAGATTGCTGTTTGGGAAACAAGAGTTATTCAAAATGGCAGGTTTTCCTGACAGAAAGTGGCAATGTTTCCTGTCTGCATAACACTTGGCCTGGGAGTGGAAAGGGTTCATCTAGATAGAGACATTAACATGTATCCTGAACATAGAGTTACTGTATCACTGCCTTACTTTGGCAAAAGGAAACAAGTGACATATCAACCCAATTTGAGTTATTAATGTTTTCTTATCTTTATAATGTGCTCTTATTCCAGGCTGAATTTTATCAGCCTGCTTAGAGATGTAGGTATGACGTCACATAATTATATTGACGTCAGTACAAATGACATTATGACAGACACATTTTGCTCTTTTACAGAAAATGTCACTTTCGTCACTTGCTTCCTTTTGCCAAAGCAATGCGTACTGCACTATGATGTAGAGGAAAACCCTGCATATGAAGAGACAGCTCCAGCAAAAAAAAAAAAAAAAATGGTTTCAATAGAGTAATATAGCAACATTGTATATACAGGTTGGTTTGATACAGGTTTCAATAAGAAACATTGTTTAAGCAAAACAATAAATGCATTCCCTAAAGACAGGGTATTTCAATAAAGATGGTCTCTGAAGTGTAGGTTTGACCATACTAGCCTTTAAATGCCCACTCAAGAAAAGGGTAGTGCTTGGTAGTGATATATTGTTTGGCCAGGAAGATCATTGATTGTGTTTGATTGTATCCCATCTGAAAATAGCTGTATTTTAAGCCCGGCGCACACTGCACGATCCAACTGCGATCCGATTTTTGAAAAATTTGTAATAGCATTTGATATGAACATTCAAACATGTAAAATCTTCATGATCAAAGTTCCAAATAGTCATATGAACACTAACATTGAAATTCTGAGCTATTGCAGAGCCTCCCTGTAGGAATAAAAGCGAATTCAATTCCAAATCGTAGTGACGTCATTGCGATCTTGAGATTGGCTAAGATTTTAAGCTGATTTGGCCTTTACTCCGACCACAAGGCTTGCAGTTAACCAAAATTTCAATTTTAGTTTTCCTATCATTATGCCGAACTTCAAAAAAGAAAAATGTACTTGTTCAAACTTTCATATTTAATGCAAAACGCCATTTGTTAAAAAATCCGGTCACAGCCAGATTGTATAGTGTGCGCTGGGCTTTAGTTGAAATAAATTGATTAGTTGAATAATATTACTGAAATAATACAAAATATGTTGGCTTAATATACAGATACTGTGGGTTGCATACAGGTTTGCACAGTGCAGTTTGGGTTAGAACAACCTGTCTGTACAATAAGTCCCATCTATTCCTGTGGCAGTGCTTCTCATGATGGAGATCAATTATATTACAGGCTACTGTTTACATAATTTGAATTGTTTCATGTGATTTCTGTTGAGAGCTCTTCATAATTACTAGTTTGAGTGGTTAACTTTGATTTATAGATCTACTCTTGTTTGATATTCTGATGTGTCCAATTTGGTACCTGTTTTTATAGTATCATTGTTAGTGATGCAATTAACATGTTGCTGAATTAGTGAGCATGAATGCATAAGCTGTATACTGCATACAGTTGGTGATGCACTGATGACTCAAAAAAGTGCAAGGACAGGTATTGTTTTGAAACCAGAATACAACTTTTCTCTTATGATCACACAAGTAAACACAGTTATAATTATGATTCATGTACAATGCACTGTATCACATACACTGTACATGTGTCTTCTATACATAATTTGTCCTGTAAATCTTTGTAAAGAACAGAACTGTTCTAAATGAAGGTTTGTGAAATCAGACATTTTATGTCTGTATAATTCATTTGAAAATTGTGCAAATGAAGATGAAACACTTCAAAAGTTTGAAGAAAGATTGGAATGTCTCTTTTTAATGCATTGTAGGTACTTATGATCCACTTTGATTTTTTTTTTTTGTCTGATCTTAAGGTCTTTATCACTTTCTGAGTTTCAGTACCCTATACTATTTCATAAGGAAGTGCATGGAGACCAAAAATTGTATGCACGTATTGAATGGTTCACTTTTCATATGGGCCTTGTGATGAGGGTGAATGTGTACATGTATCTCCTCTGCCCTTTTTGCATCATGGTTGGTATATTTCCCTTTCATTTAATGTTTTATCGCTCTGCCCCCTTTCTTCTTTTATTTCATCCTATTGAATTGTCTTGTTCATTAATGCCACCCCTCCCCAGTTTTCATATCTGATTTAATTATGATCCTTCACCTAGTTGTAATATCTTTTCTGCTTGAGTCTTTTATTCGGCAATCTTCATTTATTGTTCATTAATGCCACCCCTCCCCAGTTTTCATATCTGATTTAATTATGACCCTTCACCTAGTTGTAATATCTTTTTCTGCTTGAGTCTTTTATTCAGCAATCTTCATTTATTGACACATCGGAGGCATAATTTAAGCAAGTTTCCATGGTAACCGTAGACACATGAGCTTTTATTCAAACCATGGACGGGGTGGAGTACGTGGGATTTTGACCAGAATATATTGGCTGGTTTTTTGCTGTGACCTTTTCTTTTTTAACACTGACATCTTATTGTATAGAAGACAGCCTTTTCTCTCTCTCTGTGTCTATTTTCAAGCTGTTTTATGATGGTGGTGCCAGAAATACAGTATTTTAGATTACATTTGTAGCTTTCCATGAATTTATATCAGGTATAAAATACAAATGAGTTAATTTTCATTGGATGATAATAATTCACCTCATCATATGGTTTGACATAAAATATCAGTCACAGCTCTCTCATTATGTGTGCAGTGGATTCTCTAAGAAATGGAGTAAATCTGGGGTATTAATTGTGAAATTCTTTCCTGAAAAGAAAAATTTGCATGTAGAATATTAATAGTTGTATTTCTCTATTTCCTGATAGCCTATATATACCAAACTCTTCATTGAGTATTCACTCATCAGAATTTTCATTTTAATGGAATATTACAATTTACACATGCATGTAAATTTCATGCATTCATCCAAGGTTCTTTTGAAATTTTGAAAATGGAATTTAGCTTGGAACGTTAATTTGAGGTAACTTTTGCCGTCAAAGCAATATAAATGAGATTTTACCACTACTCATTCATGTAGATACTTGATGAAAATGGAAATGCAACCAAGCAGACTGAAAGATAAAATTCTACCCCTCAAGTACAATTTGATTTCAGTACAACATGCAATATCCACAGACACTAGCCTGAGTTTTCTCAGGCTTTATAGTGTTCATTAGGTATTGAGTGATAAGTACTTCAAATCACTGATACTATCTGTACCTTTAAATTTAATTAGTAAAATGGAAAGGAGAAAAACTTGAGATAGGTGAATATGACAAGTCAACTAGAGCAGGTCATTTTGATTTAATTGGATGTTAATGTTGTGTGTATTCATGATGTGATGTGATGTGATGTTTAGAAATGACTTTGGAAGAAATGGATTGTGTTATGAGAGTTACCATGGAGACAGGAAACTGGGATGTGGATGTTGACTTACAAATTTAGACCCATTCTTGCCATGAAATTGGATAGTAGATCATCATGTACATAATGTTAATATGAACACTATCAGCCAAATGACTAATGAATACCTCTATTATTCCTTTGTGGTTAATTTGGATATTTTGGTTTTTTTTCTTCCCCTCTCTCTGGACTCCGGAGAAGGTATTACATAAATTTTGTTGTACTAGTGTATTGCATTTAGAATATATTTAGATTTCAAATGAAATTCATTAATATATATCTTATGATCATTTTGTCTGAGATATATTTTCAAGTCATGTGTGTGCTCATATTTGCTTTGATTACTGTAAGCAGCCAATTAATTCAAGTCTACATGGCACATATATGTTAATGATTGAACGTTGGACTCTTTACTCGGTTCATAGATCATCATGTCATCCTTTCAAACTCAGTCTGCAGACATGATCTTTCTTATATCAATATACAAGCTTCACATCGCACATCCTTATGGCTAACCTAGCTTCCAGGCTCTACTCTTATATTATTTTGCTCTCTTTTGTTCACGTATTAACCTTGTCTCAAAGGGAAATAAGGAGTGCAGACTGAGCATGTTCATTTCTACTAAAATCAAACATTATGATATGCAATCCATATCACTCATTTTGATGAGGAGAGATGAAACAGAAGTGATTTCTTCAGAAAGAAAAGTTCTCTCATGAAGCCTTGAAGTAAAACTACTTTATGGATTAAGCCTTCCTTGCAGCTTAAATGTCATTTTGTCATCAGTGTTGTTAATAGAAGTGACATGATCTCTCTTGTGTCAAATACTATGTTCTCTCGCACTCTCATACCATGTATCAAAGGCACACCCCTTTTCTCAATTTAATCTTTGTGTTTTAAAACATGAAAATGTTACAGACAGATTTTATAGGATCTCTACGTATAAGTCCAAGACTTCACTAAGAGACATTCTGTAGTTTACACATCATGCTCCTACAATTTTATAAAGGTTATATCATTTACCTGTTCTACGTTTTGAATGGTTAAATTCTTTCCTCGATTGGAAACATTTTATGGATCATTGTGATTGTTGTCTTGTTTATATGAATGTCTATATGTACAACAGATACCAGTACAGTGATGCTGATCATGTTTAATAATTGGTTTCCAAACCTCAAGTATAATTCTATTCCACTAAAGTTTTCCATGTTTTTCCCTCCTCTTTCCATTTCTTGTACAGATGGATCAGAAAGCAAAGGAACAGCAGATGCTACACATGAAGATCTTAACACAACCACCACATCAGATGAGAGACCACCTCGGCAACGTAAAGAACCTGGTAGGTACACTTTAGCATTTTAAGTGTGCTATTGATGATAAAACTGATGAAATGCATAGTTTATGCATGAAAACAACCAGCATGTTAGATAGTAGTTAGCAAGGCAAGCCAATAAACCTAGTAAAAGAGCAATTTAATGATGATTGCTTTGGAAATGAGGATAAAAATATTGATTATAAAGCAGAGCTGTAGAATGGACGTAGCACATAAACATTGAAAAAATCAGGTGATACTAGTCATCAAGCACTGGGCAACTTGAAACAAAGGAACCTCACATGATAAATGAAAGTAAAAACAAAACTGAGCAGAGACAACATGCACGAAGATTTAGATGCTACATAATATGAAGCCTCGTCCAAATGTTTATGATCTTTGTAAATGTGTGTCTTGATTTTTTTGACAGTGTTAGATGCGTCCAAACTGAGGGAAAGGGAAGAAAGAAATGCCAATAACAGACGAGTACATTTACAGAAGAAATCAGAAACCCTGAAGGATAAGAATGAGCAAAGAAGACAAGCTGCAGAGGAACGTAGAAGACAACAAGCAGAGGCAGATAAGGTAATTACGCACTGTCACGATCATGGAGTTCAAGGGGGAAAAATGGGACTTATTTGTAAAAGAATTCGTTATGAAAGCATGCAAGCATGGACATTTAAACTTTTCAGTCTTCTAGCTATAAATGTCCAGTGTAGAATCTGACTTAAATCTTTAAGATGACCTAGATCCTTGTATTCTCTTCGATTTGTCAGTGATCAGTGTTCCAGAAAACCTAATCTAATTTACATTTTGTTTCTGATTCTCTTACTGTCTTGAGTGGGAGTGTGCTTTGATAAAAACTATATTTTTCTTTTATGCAAGTTTTGCTTTACTGATAATACTAAGAATAAAAGATGACCAAAGCACCTTTCATGGGGTTTGAGGTGAAGTCATTTGGTCTTGATTAAGAAGGGTGCAGCTATGTTTTGGAAGTGCCACACATATTTATGACAAATGTATGGAGTTTGTCTCATATTTTGACCAGTATGCTTATTTTTATGGTTTGAAAGCATTTAGTTAATGTTAATCTGTTTCTTAATCTTAAGGAACGTAAGGAGGCAATACTGCAGAAGTCACGTGAGAGGGAAGATGCGTCCCATTCCTCAAGAGAGAAACGTCGATCATGGAGTGCCTTTGGTGCTCGGGAGAGTCCCTCTCCAAACCCTAGTGCATCTACACCCCGTGGTAGGAGTACAGATCGTGCTCCTCCTAAGAGCAGAGCTGGTAACTTGTCTGGTTCCAAACAACTCTCCAGCTCTGTATCTAACATCTACCAGAGATCTGTCAAACTGGTCAGGCTTGGACCCAATGAAGATGACTGGTTCCAGATGTATGTTCCAGAGAAAAGTAAGAAGCAGCCCAGCTCACCCGTGGGTGCGGTGACACCACCTCCGGGGAGTGGGGCGGGGCCTGCGGATGCTCGTTCTCCTGTTGGTGCATTACGCTCTTCACCTGGCCATCACCGGTCCACCCCAAACCTTGCATGTAAGCTTACTAAACACCTCTACCTCCCTCTATCCTATCTCTAACATTCTAACATTCAAGAAGCATTCTGTCACATCTTGGGATAGCTTGTGGCTTGGGCAGATCGCGATAAAATACATGCATTAAGAAAATAAAAGTTTATAGGCTCAATCTAATTGTCTTTACAGAGATTAAATTATTCTTTTGTGATGACTTGGGAAATCTGCAACTATTATAGATCATTCTCAGAGTTGCAGTGTATATTTACCCAAAAACAAATATAGTAAATTTTACTTTATTTGTTGCTGTGATCTGGATTATCAGATGAATAAATGGAATACTCTAATATTTTAGATTTTTGCTCATATTTATTTTCTGTTTTTCTCACTTTTTATATTTGAATTTCTACGCTGATAAAGATTTACACATAAGTAATGGAGGAAAAGGATGTTGTGACACGGTTTAATACATGCTTTCTGCATAGATATAAAGATAACATTGAACCTGTGATACTGTTGAAGAAGCCACTAGTCTTGAAATGAAACAGACAGGTTTTCAGAAGAAGATTTGTTCAGAAACATTTCACTAGTCGGTTTTAATCTCATACAGCAGCCAAACTTAAAACGACCTAGTAATTGTATGAAATTAATCTTTTGATGAAATTATTTGGCTTAAATAAAAACAAATGAGTTCAAGTGAGAGTAGCTTGACCTGTTATATTTCCATTAAAGTGATTATTAATAATTCATTCTGGAAGGAATTATATTACTCTGCTATGGGAATGGATGGTTGGAATGCCCTTTTAGGATTTTCATTTTCAGCTTATTTTTCAGTCCTCAGAATTACTCTCATAATCTAATTCATATTTTTATGAGGTTTCAATGGAAGTTTTTTTAATCATTGTGACCTCATACACATTACACAAAGATTTTATTGCTTTACAGTGTGCAAAGGTAAGGATTTTAATCATTCATATCAATGTCCACTGACTCAAACATTTCTCTTTGTTCATTCTTTTAAAGGTAAGATCTATGATTGTTTTAAGCGCTAGTTCAGTCAATCTCCTTGTTCATAAAAAATTGTTTCTTGTATCATTACTCAATATTCTCCTGAATTGGTTTAATACATGTTTCATCTAGGGTTTCATTTGGCCGTTACAAAAATCATGCATTTGACCCATATGCTTGCTACTTGCTTCAATTTATAGCATGAAAATTTTGTCTTGTTTCCATTCCCTTCTGTCACTTGTGTTTAAAAGTGTTATTCACTCTTTGGTTTTGGATTTTCATGAAGGGATCACATCAAAATGGAAAAAAAAAATGAATTAGAAATTGATAAACTACATCTAAATGATTTTTCAGTACTTAGTTAACTAGATCTTTTCTTTTGTCAGCTTTTGTTCATGAGGGTTTACACTTTGTGATAAAAAAGCTAATGATTTATAGTATATTGCTTTCATATAATGAACATTAGGAAACTTTGCTAATCAAAAGTTATATTTAATGAATTACAAGACTTGTGAAATATAGTTTTTTTTTCTTTATTGCAACCTTCCATATTTCTCAAAGGTCCTCTGTTGAATACTGGTGACCCTCCTAATATTTCTGTTGTCTTCGCTTGAAGCACTGTTTTGTTTATGTTGTCCCCTTTTTTACATACCCTTAACCTGTTTTAAATTGATCTTTTTATTTCTGATTATTCTATGTTGACCGTTTAAAGCTGAAGCCAGTTCTTTTCATTTTAGTGATAAGTAATTAAGATCCAATGATAGTGTGGCAGAAAATGTTTATGGAACTTTGCTGAACAAAAAGCTACCAACAGGGACTTTTTATAAAAGTTTTCATTAAAAAAAAAAAATTTCATGACTAAACCAACTCCCATAAGTAGTAACTGAAAAATATGGTCCACTAATGGTTCAAATAGAGAAATGTATTGTTCTTTGGTTGCCAGCTAAATGAATGAAGGCATAAAAATCCTGAGCCCTGTATTACGGAGTTGGCCAACTTTGTTTCAGTGGGTTACAACATGGTACAATTTCTTTTGTATTGTGCTTGACTAACAAAGCAATATGCGCCATGTTGTAATGTACTGAAACCAAGTTGGCTAAACTCTATAATCAAGGGCTCTGTCAAACACCTGGGAATAGTGCCCTCTATTGAGAAATTCTAGTCCATTCAAATTACCACAGAGCTTTGTACTTCCATTATTTTTTATTCTAAATGAAGAATCCAAGATGATCAACATTTAGGGTGAGAAAACTGAGAAATTCTAATGATATTGATTAATGAGAAATGCACTTTTGGAAACTGCTCATTACTAAATGACCGGCCCATTTGAAAGAGAATTATTATCATTAAAACAAATGTTCTGCTATCAGTTGTACTTGTTTTTCTTTAAAACAATTGTTTAGGGCTAGATTTTTCAAGTGTCTTTGGAGATCACAGTAGTCATTAATCACTTGGGTATTTTTTTTATTGCAGTGTAGTTAGAATAACGTCTAGTATGTAAGCCACAACAGATTGTTTTAAGAATGAGTTTTTTTTTTTTTTCAAATTGACATCAGCAGCTGTTGTTTTCCCCTTTTTTTTCTGAGGACTGAAAGCATATCTCCAACTGGTAGGGATGGATAATGCATACAAATTTGTAAAATATGATACCCCTCTCTTGTGTTATTTTAATTATGACCCATTGTGTAACCTATCCCTCTACACTAAACAAATTAAAGAAAACAATATAAGATGAGGAAAATAGTATTAGACCTTTGATCTTGGAATATTAAAAAAAAACCACTAACAAAATATTATTCAATGTATACTCATGCTTTTGGCACAGATGAAATTCACTTTTCTTGGTTATCTAATTATTTACTAATTCTGTTCTGCTGTCTGTTGTGCCAAATATGGAATCTCTGTAGGGACAGATTTACTAAAAACTTGCATTCTTTTTGATATGACATCAGAAAATCCAATGCTTCAGCATATTGAGGCACTTGATGATGAAGCATTGATCAGTGTGCAAATATTGCAGTTAGGAATTATCAAAGAAGAAGAAGAAGAAGAAGAAAAAATAAATGTGGTAAAGGTGAAGATCTAATTTACTTCTCAGTAATATTAAGAGCCATTGACTGATATCACTCTCCCCTGTCCTTGCTCAAATCTGACCATTCAGTCGTTAGGCTAGTTTGAGTAAATCATGGAAGAAACAAGTTGGCCTGTAAAAGTACTCTATGATATGAACATACCTATATGCAACTTACTCATTTTCTACAAACTTGGCTAGGAAAATTAATTATGTAGTTATTCTTTTATTAAGTCCTTCTTGTATGTCCCTCTACCTCTCTTGGTAGAGAATATTGGAGGCCTCCAAAATTCAGATTGAAATAATGAAAATACACTCCTTTTTCTATCCCTGTATTGTAATATTACCAGTACTTTCCATTAAAAGCAAATCAGTCAGTCGATGTAATATAACTTTATTTCAGGTATGCAGTAAGCATTTAAGTTTTTGATGTAATTGTTGATACAAAATGCCTTCTGGTATAATGTCTTACTGAACAAGCAAATTGGACATGACATTCTTGTAAGGTTATAGACAGCAAAGATGTGTACAGATTTATTCCTCACCCCTTCCAACTCCTTTACCAAATACCTTCTACTTTCCTATTCCTTGAAAGCTGCAATCAACTTGGCTGGCAGATTGTGTGTCATATGCCTTATGTTTCTAAAAGTGCATGAAAAATGTGACAAATTAGTTTTGGCACGTAGAATGCTAAGTGTGGTTTCGGTTGTGATTAGGCAGAATGTATTTTTCTCTTCTTTTGTAAAGAAGTATGTTTAATAAAAGTGTGCTGCATGCAGTTTTGAAGTCATAACATAACATGTGCAGAACTTGGATGCTTGTACTTTGTTTCCTAGAAATTTATATCTCTGTTGAAATCGCATGATGCTGTTGAGTTAGTTTAGATAGATGTATAGTGTATGTTATATGTTATGATGTATGTTTTTGTGGCATTGGTGTTATATTCTCCAGGTTTAATTGTAGAATCTATCAATTGGTGTTATATTCTCCAGGTTTAATTGTAGAATCTACCAATTGGTGTTATATTCTCCAGGTTTAATTGTAGAATCTACCAATTGGTGTTATATTCTCCAGGTTTAATTGTAGAATCTACCAATTGGTGTTATATTCTCCAGGTTTAATTGTAGAATCTATCAATTGGTGTTATATTCTCCAGGCTTAATTGTAGAATCTATCAATTGGTGTTATATTCTCCAGGTTTAATTGTAGAATCTACCAATTGGTGTTATATTCTCCAGGTTTAATTGTAGAATCTACCAATTGGTGTTATATTCTCCAGGTTTAATTGTAGAATCTATCAATTGGTGTTATATTCTCCAGGTTTAATTGTAGAATCTATCAATTGGTGTTATATTCTCCAGGTTTAATTGTAGAATCTACCAATTGGTGTTATATTCTCCAGGTTTAATTGTAGAATCTACCAATTGGTGTTATATTCTCCAGGTTTAATTGTAGAATCTATCAATTGGTGTTATATTCTCCAGGTTTAATTGTAGAATCTACCAATTGGTGTTATATTCTCCAGGTTTAATTGTAGAATCTACCAATTGGTGTTATATTCTCCAGGTTTAATTGTAGAATCTACCAATTGGTGTTATATTCTCCAGGTTTAATTGTAGAATCTATCAATTGGTGTTATATTCTCCAGGTTTAATTGTAGAATCTATCAATTGGTGTTATATTCTCCAGGTTTAATTGTAGAATCTACCAATTGGTGTTATATTCTCCAGGTTTAATTGTAGAATCTACCAATTGGTGTTATATTCTCCAGGTTTAATTGTAGAATCTACCAATTGGTGTTATATTCTCCAGGTTTAATTGTAGAATCTACCAATTGGTGTTATATTCTCCAGGTTTAATTGTAGAATCTATCAATTGGTGTTATATTCTCCAGGTTTAATTGTAGAATCTACCAATTGGTGTTATATTCTCCAGGTTTAATTGTAGAATCTACCAATTGGTGACTAGCTTTTTACTTGATGAATGCTAAGCATGAGAGTATAATTCGGGCTGGGATACTATGCAAGATGTTTGTTATACCAAAATCAAATCTATGTTCAAAGGGTTAAAAGGACTACTACATGTATGTCATGATTGTACCAATACTTCTGAACTTCATTTTAAATTCCAATGTGAACTCTTAGCAGTATCAGTAGTGGGCCACATGTTGTGCACGTGGGGATAATTGGGCATAGTCAACAAACGTTGAACAGCAGGACTATGATATCACACAGTATACACTTCACTTTAATTGGACTCTGACATATGCTCTCAGTTTTTCCTAAAATCATTGAAAGGTTGTCATTATCAAGATAACTATTATTTCTAGTGCACTGTATGAATGACAATTCAACAAATTTAATCATGAAAACAATGATTGTACTTACATGTGGGATGATCATTACAAGGCAAGCAGTGGTGTCAAGATAACAAGGTTAAGATCCATGTAAAGATTATGAATCATGAATACTGGCTACTGAATACAGAGTCTGGCCCAGTTGATGGACCGTTCCAAAATATTGTGTTTGAATCTGCCATCCAAAGACCTCACAAAGCTGAGCTTTAGTCTCATCATTTTGGTTTTGAGATAAAGTGCATTAGCATTCATTTCTTTTTTTGGCAATAAATGATCTTCAGGCAACAAAGGTCATAAATCATCAAGTCAAATATTTCAAACTTTTTAAGGTAGTGGTATCAAAATAAGAGTGGTCTTTAGAAGTACCTCAAGTTAGTTCCATGCATTATTAATTCTAATCCCAAGATAAATACAAACCTCATTCAATATTCAGGCTCAATTGTCCAGACATGATTTGTATCAATCTGGGGCCTTTTTATGTTTAGTGCTAAACCAAAACACGAGTTCCTTTCATCGAAGTAGACTCAATTCTGTAGTTTAAATATTGCATCAACCATTCATTGAGCTAGAAAATCAGGGAAAACAACCTTAAGTATATTTATAAGAAACCTTCACTCACTTCGACACCTTCTATTCTTATTTAATTCCAAGCTAGGCCATTCAGGTTCTGCAAACTCAAATCTATTTTTCAAATGTTTGCTCTGGGGATACAACTCGGTCACAATAAAGGAGAAGGAGTCGCATTCCTCTTACTTAAAATCATTCATTCATACAGTCATACAATAATTCAATGTCACTCTTGTTTTTGTAACTTCTCTGTGGCATGCTGTTTGGGTTTTTTTTTTTTCACCTACTAAACATGTACTGCAGTAGGGAATAGTTTAGTTATTTCCTGCGTGGGCTAGCCAAGGCAGTCTCAGTTTGGATGACTCTGTCCAGCTCTCGTCGTCAGTAAAGTTTTTATTGATGTGAGGCACTCATACAGATTTGTACCAGGTATGATCAGCAAGAAGAGGAGTTTCAGTGAGCACTGTATTCAGATACATGTAGTATGTTCCCCAGATTATCCCTATGATGGACATAATGTCCTTTATCATGAGAAGCTAGGAGACATGGTTTACAGCAATATTTCAGTGGAGTAGTTATAGGTTCTGCAGTGATGGCCTGATATAGGAGTTTTTAAATAATTTAACAAGTCTCTTGGATGTGTCACGATCTGATAGAAAGTTATCTGGACTGTCTTTTTCACCCGTTGGAATCATTGAATTCTTTTTGGTTTGTAGGATGTCAGTTTGGAACCATCATAGTCATTGAAGATCACAGCTGTGTATGGAGCTCTAGCTAGTCATGAGGGAGGTCAAAATGATCCCCAACCAAATGAGTAACATTGGACTCATCTGAGGTGTCTTTATAGTGCATCTGTATCTGTGCCTTTACACACAATCACTTCTCAATCATACAGAGTTATATGTGGTTTCTTTGCCTTGTGACAACGGTTACCTTTTATCACTTTCCAGAAGGGACTTGTTCAGTATTTGCATCCACCATTAGAATGATGAGATGAGGATATTTCTGCTGGTAGTGACTTTCCTTTGTTGACAATTAACTTAACTATTGTGAACAACTTCAGTTTGATTCCTATTTTTTGTGGATCTATGTTGGAATAAATTGCATTTTGTAGCCATGAAGAAAGAAGGCAGTAACTTGAATGAACGGATGGTCAAGAAACCCACGAAGAGTACACGCAAGGGTAAGTGATGATTGTATTATAGCAAGGCCACATCATCAACTGGCCTTACATTAACTATTGCAAGTAATTTCATTTGAATTGTTTTAGATAACTAGCATACAGAGAGGATCCATGAACATCTAGACCTTCAGGTACAATGCAGTTAGATGTTTAATACCCTCACAATTACAACATGATAGTTATGCAGGCTGTTATATGAATTTACTGCAGGTGTACATGTACGATATATAAAGAATATTCTTCATGTCCTCCACACAACAATGTCAGCTATAGTGTTAACCTTCAAGTTCAAATTGAATTGTAGATTATTTTTCTATACACCAATAGGTAAAAGGTGTGTGTGTGGGGAGGGGGGATGACTTGACAGCATACACATAGAACTGTTCCTTCGTTCTCAGTTTCTTTTTTCCCCTATCTTTTAAATTCTGTTTTTAGTCCTTTGTCTTGAAGTGTACAATACATGATTTAAATTTCCTAGTGCTAGCCATTTGCAGGATGCACTTAGAATATGTTTGTGCAACATTGTGATGTGAGTATAGTCAAAGTCCATAATGATTGCCAGATCCATGCATCACATGGTATTCAATCACCCCATTAAGAACATGAATGGATGTGACTGTGAGTGCAATATAAGCTAGCATTAATTGTTTGAATACTAGGTACTTGAAAATAAAACAAATGTAGACAGAAGGCTTCCAAGCCTTTCATGTATATTGATATGTATATTATTGATAGCTTTGTTTTGAGAGTAAACATAGACTGATGAATAGGGCAGGGAATAACTTTGTTGAGAAGGCCTTAAAGGAATTGGAGATGACAAGATAGATTATATGAATGTTTTCTGCTTTCACTGATCTCCAGTAAGCTCTCTATTTAGGATAGTATTAGTGAGAATTTAAAGAAAATGGTGATGGGGGGGGGGGGGGGATGGAATGAGTGACAATTTGGAGATCAAATTTTGAATCTATTTTTAGTCTTTCCAGTAGTGTAAAAACCCGACTTTTTGATAGAATATATGATGGAAAATATCAATGTTCTTGTAGAGTGGAATTACATTAATAATTTTGGAAGTCATGCAGCTATGCAATTCAAATAGTAAATGTAATTTAAAGGACAATATGTTTATAAAAGATACTGTATAAGATAATGAGTGGAGCCCTTTAATGTCTTGCTCATTATCATATAGAAAGATAGACTGCTTACGTGTCCAAAGTCACATTCAGTGAAAATTTCTAGTTGTTATTTTATCACCGTTGCATTCTGTTTCACCTGCAGTAAGCAAGTTTCACTTCGTTAAAACCAATTATATGCAATGCTTGGAATCTTAGTGTGAAGTACTAACTTTGTTCTGACGTGGTCTTTGTGGCATATTGTTCAAGCTCTTGTGTGTGTGGACAGTCTGACTATTTCACTTAAGTTTTTGATGTCAACTTCATAGTGTCCTCTTTGATAAATTTGCATTGATATGGATTCTAGAAGAAGCAATTCAGTAAGGCCAGACCTCATTGTACCATGAGATGTAAATTATACTGTGGAGATGTTATCATTGTGGTGGTGTTATAACTATTGTATCATTCAGAGACAAATGACATTGGGATATGTTGTCAAATAATGCTCTTGGATGATATTTATCAGGATTTGATAACCTTCAAGTTTGGAACTGCCATGTATCAACTGTACAATTGATGTGACCATGAATCTAGGCCACTGATTATTTGCATATCCTTCAGACATTGGTTTTGATAAAACATCCTTAAATTTGATATTTGTTAATTACATCCTTGACAAAATAGACAACAAATATTTACTATGTATTATCTACTCCGAATATTCAGTGAATTCTGATTCTTGTGAAGGTCCATTCAATAAAGACTGCTTGTTCATTCACCTTGTACATGAGAATTACTTGACGTACTTGTTATGAACCTTGTAAGCTAGGGATGAATGTTGTATTGAGCAGACTTTGTGTCACCATTTTGTTGAATTCTGCTTCAGGAAGTCTCACTCTAATCAAGGTGTACATGTTGGAGCATATTCAAACTCTTTCACTAGCAGTGCAGGATGCTGAATATCTTCTTATATTCTTCTTTAAATGAACCAGTTGCTTTTGTGATGAGCTCTGTTATACATGCACTTCTTTGTGTTGTTCTTCTTCCAGTTTTACTATTTGGAAAGATCTTCATACACATTTCCAGTCGTGATGTGACTTTACCATGATGAACCTGTGCAAGATTTTCTATATGAGTTATAATTATGAGCCTATAGGAGATTGGAGACTATCATAAGTTTTCCTAAACACTTCTGTTCGTTGCCAATTTCATATCCTGTACTGTTGTCAATGTGATTGTAGTCATGGATTCCATGCACCATGATACTCTCTTGTTTTGGCAACCTTTCGAAGGTATTAATACTGATATAATTTCTTATTTTTGATATAGTAATAAATCATACCATATTTTGTACACCATATTTGTTTGCCAAATTGTGAGATGTAATAAAGCATGCAGTTGCTTGGCTCAAAATATATGTTTACAAATATTTTTAGGGAAAGCAGCAATAGTGGTGAACAGTGCAAGCACAGTACATTTGATACAGGCAACTAGATATTGACATGCTTGCAAAGAGTTACTATACAGCAACAAAATACCCAACCCTCAGGCCCTTTTCTTTGCTCTTTCTAGCTCTCTACATGTACATCTGCAGCCATTGAAACACAAGGAATATATCTGTGATTGTGAGATTAGTCAAAATGGCCAGCTTGCTGCATGCTATATTTATTCACTTGTGAGCATGTTATTGTTTTACTTTTACTTATCTATAGCCTTGACAATTTTTAACGTAAAATTTTATGAAAAAATGTCAAGGCTATAATAAACTAAAACAACAACATGCTTCTGAGTGGATGAAGGTGATGTGTGTGCAACAATCTGATTATTGTGACTGGTCTCACAATCATGAACATATTTCTTGTATTTTGAGGGCTGCAGAGGTAGAGAGCTAGAAAGAACAAAGAAGAGTCAGCAGAATGCCACGATTAAAGGTTACAAAATACCTGATGACACCATCCTTGTTTTCTTGTTGACCATAGATGTGTGAACAAGAATGTGTTTACTGTCATCAAAATACACCATCTATAATAGAGCAAAGTGTCAAATTTAGTGCATTTACACCTGTCCATCCAGTGTAGGGTGAAGTCACCACCTTGTTCACACTTGAATTACCATAGCCTTGAAGATCTATCACTTCTGCATGAAAACAAAAATATAGTCATTTATCTTTTAGATGCATTTATGCATTTCTTCAGTGTGTTCATATTTCATACAACATTGAGCATGCAGTTGTTGTGATTTGAAAATGCTGGTTTTAGCTTTTGCTATGATATACTCCAATTCAATCTTATGGCATATGAGGTTGTTCTAGATAAACTGATATACGTATCATATTCTGCCCGAGTGAATTTTGTCTTGCTTGTGTTTGAAGAGTACTGACCCTTAATTCTCTTCTTACCTGAGTTTATTTCATACTTGCCCATTTCATTGAATATTTTCTTGCAGCCATTGTTTATTTTGTGTTTCTTTTCTTTTTAAACCATATATGTGTAGTGTACCACATTTGAGTTAAAATACCAACCAAACTGAATGTCTCACTCTCTCTTGTCCTGAAAAGAATGTCATTGACTCTTTTTCATTAATAATTTTATTGATTGATTTGTTTGCAACAATTGTTATGCTTTTCAGTTGCTATAATGTTAGCTTTATTGTATCTAGTGTAAATTTTGAATTTTATTTTTATCCTAAAAGGAAGGTGACAGATCATGAGATCTTCTGCATTTTAGTTTTAAAACAAGGAAGCATTTATTTCTTTGTGTTTGTGTTTTGTTTATTTCCCTAAGCTTCTTACAAACGACCAAGACCAAAAGGTAATCAGATGTTAGACTACTCAGCTTGTGTGTATGTTCCATGGTAGATTGTACTTGTGCACAACCATAATCACTGTCTTCAAATAGACTTGATTTCTGCATTTTATTTGTGTACATTTATTGAATTGGTACACATCTTGTAGTGTGTCAAATGCCTACTTTGACATGGACTTTTTTGTAAACATAGTTATAGATGGATTTCATTTTGGTGGAAGTCTGTGTACATGTATCAATTTTGAAACAGAAACTTGTTGCTGCAACTTGAATCTTCATTAAGCACTGCATGCTTGTGGCATATACATGTACACAACAGTGCACCTGTCATCATAGAGACTTGTAAATCATTTCTTTTCTCTCTCTCTCTCTCTCTCTACCATTCAAACAGTCTCTAAGATAGAGCTCTTCAATATTCATACTCTATTAGATGTTGTCAGTCTTTAAGATAGAGCTCCTCAATACTCATACTCTATTAGATGTTGTCAGTCTTTAAGATAGAGCTCCTCAATACTCATACTCTATTAGATGTTGTCAGTCTTTAAGATAGAGCTCTTCAATATTCATACTCTATTAGATGTTGTCAGTCTTTAAGATAGAGCTCTTCAATATTCATACTCTATTAGATGTTGTCAGTCTTTAAGATAGAGCTCCTCAATACTCATACTCTATTAGATGTTGTCAGTCTTTAAGATAGAGCTCCTCAATACTCATACTCTATTAGATGTTGTCAGTCTTTAAGATAGAGCTCCTCAATACTCATACTCTATTAGATGTTGTCAGTCTTTAAGATAGAGCTCTTCAATATTCATACTCTATTAGATGTTGTCAGTCTTTAAGATAGAGCTCCTCAATACTCATACTCTATTAGATGTTGTCAGTTTTTTTTTAATTAACCTGTACCAACAGGATGTGTACTTCTGAATAATATGATTCATATACCCTAAATCTAACTCATGATGCTTTTCATAGAATTCTTGAGACCACCCATCTTTCTAGGTTCATTCAGTTAGGTGTTTAATTGCCTGTCTCCTGTCATCTTGGTTCATGATTGCTATCAAATTGAGATCACTCCCACAGTCATCCCCTGAGAAAAGCATTAATACAGCAAGTATCCAAATTTAGACAGTGTTTTATCTATTTTTCCAGAAAGACCCATCACATGCTATTAATAGACATGTATCAGTTTAATACTAGTCATACCCTCCAAAATTTGGCCTTGAATAGAATTCATTAGAATTCCTATACTCTATCATATTTCTGTCACATTTCCCTTGCATAAACTACTGTACATGTATTTATCACTGATGATGTTGCTGTATTGCATGTGAATTATGATTAGGAAAATGGCTAGTGGAGGCAATTAAATTGATGATAAATGATGATTCCCCTGTGATCCAGCTGCCCATTATAATTGGGATGCATCATTCATGGATTCATGTACAGTAGGTCATCAACCCAAACCTGTTCATTGATTAGCTTACATCCATGGACTTGCAGGGATTGATGTTGAAAAAACATTTACTTTTTATTTTCAAAAGTGATAAGTTGTACAATTCTCTATAAAGTCACTTTACTGAAGATTAAGAACATAATCATACTTGAATATATGCACATGTTAATTGTGTTGGACTTTGATTGAAATATTGAAAAAAAAAAAAATAAAAAAATCACTGTCCAGTACAGTCAAGATGTAATATTTACAAGACATGCACATCTCCACACTGCACATTTTAAGAGTTTGAGGGAATCAAAGTACCATTTTCTCTTTTGGATCAAAGATATGTACAATGTACATTGCATTCTGTTTGTAGAATTTAAGTAGTACATGTACATTAGAAACCTCCAGCTTAATGTGTTCAGATTTGAGGAAGTGAATGATTATTTTCCCAGTCCTGAATTACATGTATAGACTGCAGTGGAGTGTATAGTGTACATCTCTGCATGCATACATGTAATGTATGCAGGTGGAAGATGTAAGAAAACTTTGTTTTGCTTGTTTAAAAGTAACAAGAGCTTCTTATTTCCCTCAATGTAAACAGGAGTCCATTGCAACTCCATACATAAATGAAAGAAAGCATCTACATGTATATCTGTTCTAGTTATTTCCATGTTACTTGTTTTGTATCTTGTTTTCCACATGTTTAAAACACTTAAAGAATTGACAACACATCAAAGATGTTTATGTGGCATGGGCTTGCTGGTTGTTGTGCAAATATGTTTGTCTTGCTGCAAAGTACATTTTTAAGAGTTAGCTTTTTTTTAAAGAGAAGTTGGTGAATGTGCAGTAATCATGTTGTACATGTATGTATTGCTTACATATAAGTATAAATATGTATACATTACACTATCTTGATCTTGTGAAATAGTTAAAAACTGATATTTTAAAGTTTTCGTTTTCATTTTTGTAAGTGCTTTTTATTGAGGAATGTAACATTTTGCCATTCCATACTTAGAGATATGAAGCTAGACTTTTCAAACACCTCTTGTTCATTTTCAAGTTTTCTCACTGCCAGTTTTTCATTTGAATCATTATTATTATGGAGCACAACAACTTTTCATAGATAAATTATTGATGCTCGATCAAGAGTGAAATAATTACAGTTTGAAAGACAGATGAAAACTCTTTGATATAAAAAAAAAAGAAAAGAATTTTGAAAAATCGTTAAAATTGATTTCCTCCATCATACAACCAACAGCTGTATGATGGAGGACAACAGTATTTTTATTCCTGAAAATAGTCAGGTGTTTTGCCATGTGTCTTTTAAAAAATTGATTTTTGAACCCAATGTTGGTTTTTAAGCAAACGCTGTTGATATTGTTATACTAAACACCTGATGTTTTATAATGTCGTGACTCATTCTACAAGGCTTGTAGTCTCATCTTCATCACTTGGTTTTCTCTCATTACTCCTTTTTATCTTTCAGAGACTGAGAGTAATCTTGTCTAAAAGATTAAATTTATTTTGAAATTATGTTAACCTCAAAATGGTTTTTTCCCCCTTTATCTTTGACTGAAAGTGAATGAATTTTTGAAATGCAATTAAAATTTAAAGTTAAATCCAGAACAACTAGCCATATCACTTGCTTATGTATTGAAAATCAGAAAACTACTTCCAACTCATCTAAAAATATACCTCTTTTGTTCTGTGTGACTTGAAAACAGACTACTGGACAACACATTACATCCCGTGGAAAAGGTGCCATATTCATAAATTCATCATTATTATTATTATTATCATCTACTTGTGTGTTCTTATCCTCTTTAGCACAGGCCAAAAAATTATTTCAAAACATAAAACTGATATTTCCCCCTCTTGTTATTCTCTTTTGTAGCATTTTCTCCACGTGATACTAAATCGTCACAGTCAACTCCAACCCATGGGCCACGCCCTTCACCAGCAGCAGTCACAGAGAGACTATCAAGACCTAAACCTGGGATGAAATCACCTTCATCAAGTACCACAAATCTATCAACTCCATCTCCAAGTTCAGCAAAGGTATGGTCATTGAAGAGTAGTAATATTACTGGTAGTGATACAGAAACCACGTGTAATAACAGCAATAACAAGAAGAAGTAGAAGTAGGTATGAATTAAATTACTAATGCCTAGTATCATCAGTCATCAGCTCTGTCTATGTGCTCCATTTCTAGCTTATTTGGTGTAATGAAATATTTAATAAGATGAAAAAAAATTAGATATCTGAAGATGAACTGTCCCATGCATCCCTCAAATCTCTGTGCTGCATCAAAACATTATATATATTACCTCAGTTATACCATGTTTTGACCTTTCTTTGAATGGTTTGATTGACAGAGGGCACCATCACCTCGCACAGTTGGCAGACCGCAGTCACCAAGACAGAGAACACCCCTCTCTGCCCGATCATCCAATGCTTCAAATGCTTCAGGAGACAGTCAAACTAGTGGAGGATCCATTACTCCTAAGAGACCACCTTCTCCTAGGAGTGCAACAAGGGATAAATCTTCCGATTCACATTCTAGTGGTAAGACTCCAAGTAAGTCACAAGCCAAAGGTTATGTGCATGTGGCATTCTTACTATCCTCTCTCTCACCATCAACATTAAAGTATTCTACTCTGACAAACGTGGATTAGGTTTGAATGCAACCTCAACCTTCAAAGATCATCTGTTCTACTCTGATTATGAAAATACAAATGATTTTGACATGAAAAAGATGTACCAAAGTCCTTGTTTGGGGTCGTTTTTTTTCATTATGCCTTTGTTTTGAATGATGTGTTATTAGGCAGTGAAAGAGATGGTGAAAAGCTGTGAAGTCAGGGTGGATTAGTTTTGGGTTTTAAACTGTGAAAAGATCATTGTTTTTACCCTTCTCCTGCCAGAGAAATGACTCTCTTCTACTGTTAATCTCCAGAATCTTATAATCAATAGGGGGATTAAGTTTACAATAGATCCAGCTCTTTATCTAATACTCCTTTTTCAACAGCAAAACCACAACTACCCTATGGGTGATCACTTATTTAGTACCCCTCATCAACAGTAAAAGACCAACTATTTTGCAACCTATTCACTAAAAATTTACAGCTAGCTGTTTTTTTTCCCCCTGCTTTTTGCAGTCAAAGTGCCACTTTTAGTGTCAGTAGGTTTATGTAGTTCAAGTGTTTTATTTATCTGCTGTTTTTATTATGTGTTACTTGTTTTTCTCTGTTGGTAGAGTAATGCTCATTCCTCAAATGCTTCCATCTACAACCTCTCGACTACTTTATTGTACAGTGGACAAAATTTCATGCAGTGATATTGAATATTTTTATATTTTGTAGTTAATAGCTGTAATAGGGTGTGATAATCATATTCGCTATGTTGAATGATATATAATTCTGTATGAAAATTGTATGGTTATTAATGGTCCTCCCAACTGCACTTTGACTAAATATACCTGAATCTGATCTACAATGTACATGTCATTTTACAGGTAACAAATCTACAAGCAGCAACCCTCCCCCTATCAAGAAACCACTCACCCCATCAGCAGGGGTAGTCAAACCCACCCCTACCAAACCAGGCCAAACATCCAGAGCTAAATCCAGTACTCCAGCCAAGAAAGAAATCACACCCACGACACCTGTACAACAGGACAAGCCCAAGGCTCCACCTGCTGACAAACCCAAGGCTCCACCTGCTGACAAACCCAAGGCTCCACCGGCTGACAAGCCCAAGACTACACCATCAGAGAAGCCAAAGCCTGCCCCTGCTGCCACCAAGACACCCTCAACACCAGCAGCACCAACTACACCAGCGGCTGAGAAGCCTAAAGCCAGTGAGGCCAAGCAGAATGGCAGTAAGTTGATATATTCTTGTGACTTACTTTAACAGTGCAAGATACAAAGCCGTTATCATTAGTCAGAGTTATTCTACGAAAATTGGCCATTTTTAGAAAATGAAAGTGAAATTTTACTGTTCAAATAAGTGAGAGTAGCTGTAGTGTGTATTAAAAAGCAAAACTCCTGCTTGAATGCATGTTTAAAAAAGGAAACAAGAAAAAATTGTGTGTTCACTTTATTCAAGCATGGATTAATTCATATGTATTTTGCTGTTTGGAGTATTTATTTGTTTTTATTCAATGTCTTCTTTATAAACTTCAGTGTAGTTCCATTGAAGCCGCAAGGCCTGCTTTTCAAGGAGTTTGTCATAGGTCATTATTATTCTGAACTGGGCATGGTGGCCCAATTGATAGAGCTCCGCCTCATGAACGGGAGGTCGTTGGTTCGATCCCCGGCTGAGTCATACCGAAGGCTTACAAAAATAGGACCTTCTGCTTCCTAGCCAGGTGCTCGGCATACAAGAGTGGAGAAGGGTAATAATAACAAATCATGTTATGCAGGGCCTGCTGGAAGATTAGCTGATAGCTAAAGTGGTTACCCTGGGTAAATAAGGGCTATTATTATTATCATTATTATTATGGTTGTTTAGACTTGTAAGATATACAAAATAATCATGACACCTAGGTGAAAACACTTTGAAATTCCTAATCTTGATGTTGCTCTTGATTTACTAGGTGAGAATGGAGAGAAAGCAGAGATGACAGCTGAAGAAAGAGCTAAACAAGCATTAGCTGAGAGAAGAAGACAAGCTAGAGAGAAAGCAGAGAGAGAAGCAGAGTTAGAAAAACAAAGACAAGAACAGCTCAGGTAAACAACACTGTCTTGAAGAATTGGAAATCATCTTCTGTTGAATACTAACCATAACAAATTGTCTAGAAGTTAAGCTGAAGGTGAACTGCAGTTTGTGTAATACGATGATTTTGAACCTTTGAAATTATAATAAATCACCTAAATCTCTTTTTCACACGGCAGAAATCATTTGACAGAGATATGGGTATATGATAACTGCAAGAACGTGCCATCACAATTTGGGCCAAGTTATGAACAATCTTTAATTGTATTTTATATAAGTGGGTTTATTTTAGATCAGTCTTATGCATGGAAAATTTTCTACTGTGATAATACTTTTTCATTCCTGCTGTGTAGTTTGAAGGTTGAAAGCATAACCATCCTGCCTTAGTAACTTAAAGAAAGATGTTCCTTCCAGAAGTTATCATGCAGTAAAGCATGTATTTCCTCAATTGTCGTAGATACTGTGATGTGGCTTGCAGGACATGGTTCAGCTCTTTTTTTTTTCCTTCCAGATTATTTGAATGGCATTATAAATTCAAGGTTGATGTGTATTCCTAAGATCCCTGTTGTCCTCCATACTGTATGTAGCAGCAAGCAGTCATAATGATGATGATGATCTCTTGTTATCTGACATGTAGAATTGAGGAAGAAGAAAGAAGAAAGAAAGCAGAAGAGGAAAGGTTAAAGGCCGAGCAGGAAGCAATGAGATTAGCTGAAGAACTAAGATTGGCTGATATTGAACGTCAGAGGCAGGAAGAGGAAGATAGGATGAGACAAATGGCGGAGGATAAACAAAGACAGGAGGAAGAAGAGAGGATGGTAAGATATAATATATTCATATCCATGCCAAGGGATGCTCAAATCATCTAAAAAGTATATCTTCCTCTGACCTTAGCCAAGTTACCCTGAGATACTGTAAGCATTCAAGGAATAATTTCATGCCAGCTATCCATTTACAATTTGTTTTTTAGAGGGACAAATGCAGGTTTATATCTTGCTGTAGGACATTTGTACTGTTGTTGCTGCTGTTAATCTGTTTGGTTGTCGCTTCTTAAAGATTACGTAGGCCATATTCCCTCCAACAATGTGTGTCAGTTTCACTAACTGTAGTCACTCTGGTCATGTTATGATCCTGCCTTTGGTTTTGATTTATTCCTATAGATAAATGTCACCACAATGAAGAAACAGGAAGCTTTACATTGAGTTTACTTTCTTTGTTTATTTGTTGATCAGAGGGAAGAGGAAGAGAGGAAGAAGCAAGAGGAGATGGCCAAAAAGGAAGAAGAAAGGAAAAGGCAAGAAGAAGAACTAGCTGCTAAACATAAGAAGGAAGAGGAAGAAAGAGATGCAAGAAGAAGGGTAATGTATTACATCATCAACATTCCATTTATAACATATCTTACCCTTTGTCAATTTGTCTACTGCATGGGGACAGTTATATATGTCTTTTATAAATCAGAATTGTTTGAAATCATTATTTCAGGTATTTTCTTATAAGTTATGCTTTTCCTGAAATAGAGTTTTATCTTATGAAAATGAGGAATAGCACTTTTTAAAGTCAGTCCATGTCTTTTACTTGATGGCCTTTCTTTCATCTGATTCTCAATAAACAGAGAGTGGATGAGATCATGAAGAGGGCAAGGAGAGGAGCTCAAAATAAGGTAAGTTTGATTTTCATTTCATCCGTTAATATTATCCTTACTCCATAAATAGATGGATTGGGGAATATGGCCAGGCTCAGTGCCCTAGGTTTCAGGGACTCGATTGATTTTGCATGGAAGAAGATAATTGTCCGTTTCTTTGAAGTTTAAAGTGCCTATTATTATGAAACAAATGCAAGCATCATGTCCCTGTATGTTATAAATGTTGTACCCATTGTGCCAAAGTTTTCAGAAGGTGTTTTGGGATGGTGGTAGTAATGTTTGAGGAAGTTCATTTTTTAGAAGAAGAAATTGTTATAATGTTGCTATAAATTGGTGCCAACATTTTTATTATTTAGGTTTCATGTGAAGTACTTTTGCCTCAGCAAGTCAATGATACTCAACATCTTCTGTTTGTTATTCTCCAATTATTTGATTTGATTTGTTAGGATGAGTCATCCCAGCCTGGTTCCCCAGACAGTGAGAAGAGTAGTGATTCTCAAGGAAAGACCAATGGAATCAACTCCTCCGCCATGCTTCTTAATGATAAATACCGTAATCTGCTGGCTGGAAACAGAGCCATTGGTAGCAACCCTGTGTCAGGTGATGAAGATAGCTCTGAAGATTATCAGGTGGAGGGAGATCGTAAAGGATCAGATGCTGTCGAGAGCTCTGATGCGCAGGGTAGCGTAGAAGAGACCGGCATTACTGATCTCATTGGTGGTGGTGGTAGTGGTGATGGTGAAATTAACCCTGTATCACAAGATAACATTGATCATGCTAACACAGGAGATCATGATGCTACTACCGGTGGAGGTGATGCAGTCCCAGAGGAAGAGGGCACTAGTGTAGATGGCAATGTTCATCTAACAGAAGAGGAGCAGAAACCAGTTGAGAGAGAAGATGTTTCCAATGTTGTAGAGAAGGAGGAGCCTACATCCATTATGGATGACAAATCTGTTGTTGTCATAGCAACAGGAGATGCTAGCATTGAACAAACAGTAGAAGAACCAAGCTCTGGTGTAGAGGCTGTAGAGGAGGAGGGCGCTGTTGATATCGAGCCCCCTCAAGAGCCAAGTATATCAGAGAACTCTCATGCTAGTCCAGAATCAGACTCAATAGAGCATGCCAATAATGGTCAGATGGACCAAGAATCTAGCCTAGTTATAGACCCTAAAGGTGGAGTAGACTCGTCACTGCTAATAGAGCATCCAGCTGGTAAAACTGAAATAGAGATCACAAATGGGGAGGGTGGTTTGTTGGAGCACGGCAATGAAGACTCTGGTGTTGAAGATGGAGTGAAAGTTGGCTTCAAGCTAGGTCATAGCCCTGAGGATTCTGGGATTGAAGGCAACGGCCAATCAGGAGCTGTGTTAACTAGTGAGATTTGATGCAATGGCTGATGGGTAAGTATGTATTTAAAGACGCAAGGTCGTGGGCTTTCATGGGGAGTGAACCATAATTTGCTGACAAGAGACTTTGTGAAAAGCACTGGAAATATCTGTAATAGAGCTACATTTCTGGAGCACAGCAAAACAAGCTGTCCCACCATAAACATTCTTCGGCCTGCTTCGGGCATTCTCGGGCCAGGAAAAGTGAGATAATGACTTTGCCATATGGGGCAAAGGGTGGAATATACAGAGCATTACATAAGGTCTGTTGGTCATAAAACTCATAGTGATGGACAACACCTGTTACTGGGTAAGCACCCATGGTGTCAAATTCCCCACGAAAGCCCATGACCTCACGTCTTTAACATCACAGGGATGAAAGGAATCCACTAGGAATCCTCACCAATCTCTCACATAATTCATACCATCATGATATAGCTGTACATTCTCATTCTCCTGCAACAAAACTAATACTTAAATATATGCTGAAGTTATTGAAGGACAGAATATTTTAATCTTAATGTTTCTATTTGGTAGGATATTCTTTGCAATCCTTACCTGAATAACCACATGACTGTAGCAATCCTTACCTGAATAACCACATGACTGTAGCAATCCTTACCTGAATAACCACATGACTGTAGCAATCCTTACCTGAATAACCACATGACTGTAGCAATCCTTACCTGAATAACCACATGACTGTAGCAATCCTTACCTGAATAACCACATGACTGTAGCAATCCTTACCTGAATAACCACATGACTGTAGCAATCCTTACCTGAATAACCACATGACTGTAGAAATCCTTACCTGAATAACCACATGACTGTAGAAATCCTTACCTGAATAACCACATGACTGTAGAAATCCTTACCTTGCTTTAATTGTGAACAAGATCTGTTATACATTAAATATTTTGCAACATAAAACTTTTCCAAGTCTGAACCATAAAAGTTTCATGCACACATTGGTTTTAGATGTCATTTGGAAGTTTAGACAGTGATAAATATGACCCAAGGTACCACAAAACCACCTAAAGGTTGTCAGATATGAGTCAAGGTGTGATTCTGAAAGAGGAGATTCTTAGCTTTAAAATGATAGCTAACTTGGTCCTAGTCCTTTGAAATATATTATATACTGGTATGTAAGTACCGGTACAGGCTATTGAAGTTCTCTCATATGTAGTTATTGTACACAGTGACAAAAGAAGGATTACAACTTCAAAGGAATTTCTGTGAAGGGATTATCCTATTGTCCTAAAACTTGGCAGTTGGCACACTAATTAAGTGCATCCTGCTTATTATAGTGGACAATAATCATTGTAGCAGTTAAGTCTAATGTACAGTTGTAGAAATAAGACAAGTAGCAAGGGTCCTTAAAAAATATTGATCAAACATTCATGGGTCTACAGAAACTTTCAAACTACTTCACCACTCCTATTTTTTTCTTTAGAATTTCATAGTAATGAGATGAAGGCATAGAGTATACTCTAAAAGGAAATTTAAGAAAGATAAAAAACAGCAAAAAAACAAACAAACAAACAAACAAACAAAAAAAACCAGTAGAAATTTGACCACGCTGAGTTACTCGGCCGTGATCTGGCAAAACTACTTATCTCTATTTTAGCGATTTCGAGATATTCACGTTTGAAGTTTAAATGCTTGCCTTTTTTCATGTATTTATTTTTACAACTTGGAATTGTGTTCTATAAGAAGAGGGAAACATATTTCTTTTTACCTAACTCAGAATACAAATTCTTCAACTATTTATGAATATTTTGCAGTTTTTTAAAAGATACAGAGTTCTGCCAGATCAATGCAGCATACTCACCAGCACAATGATCTGGCAAAACTACGTAACTTTGAGATACACAGTTTTGCCAGATTACACCTGATCGTTGCCACATGTGACGCTTGCGCTGGGATTTGGCAAAACAGCGTATCTTCGTAGTGCGCATAGATAGTGTGTTTTAAATTCAGCACGCGCGGTTTCAAGCAGGAGATACGTAGTTTTGCCAGATCATAAGAATCCCGTTAGTGCAGCACGCGTGTATGAGATACGTAGTTCTGCCAACCACATGACCTGCCACAATGTTAACTTTACTTTACCTGAAAAATAGACAATGATAGTCCATTTCCGATCAAAAAACTCAAGTTACGTAGTTCTGCCTGCTAAATAACGTCACTTTTTGCCCAAACAGTGGAAATTTGTGAATTTATTTTTAAAACGACAAATAGTTATTACATAACATTTGGACACATTAAACATGATGTTTTCTAGATTATCATAGACCAAAAAACTAAAAAGGTCAAAAAATTGAGATAAGCAGTTCTTCCAGATCACGGCTGTGCTAACCTAAAGCAACTTTCTTGAGCTCTATGTGAAAATCACACCATATGATTATTTGGTGGTTTTGTGATGCCTGGTCCCTGGTAATCTACCTTTAAGTTAATCTGGTGGATATCATGGAAGACTCCTTGCTAAATTTCCAGGGTAGTTTCCATTAATCTTTTTGTTGTATTTTTATATTTATTTAAAACAAGATATTTGTGTCAAGCATCAAAGAAATGATTTAGGTGTCTTCTATGCTATACATTAATTCTAACCTTTCATATGTATACTTACATGTAGATGTAGAGTACACTATTATTCACTAAACATATACTTGTATACTCATTATCTCGGACCACTATTAAAGCAGTACATCATTTAATCGTTCAGTTCCATCATTTTAACTGATTTTTTTTTTTTTTTCATCGAGAAAAGATGTTCCTTTTTTCTTTTCCATTAGTTCATCTACTCATGGTGATTTATTATTGATTATAAGTCAAATGAAATGTCTATTGATTAATTGCTTGTTATGAAAGGTCAGTATGAACTTTTGTGTAAAAGTTCAATAAGACTGCTGGGTGTCCAGTATCAGATGTGTAGATTTTAAGTTTTGATTTGTCAAATTGTCATTTTTAATTTGTTACAATTTCAGAATCACATTGAAGCCAAGCATGACATCTTGGGATATGAGTAGCTTCATTCAGATGGACAAACTGATCCTGAAGGGATGCTATCGGCCAGAACATTACATAGGTTCTTCTCTCTTCAGTTAACCATGGCAACTGTATCATTGCTAGCCTTCATCCAGCATGCTTTTTGTATAATGTGTGTATATAACATTGACAAAGGTATTGTATTAGCATTGATTGGAGATACAATACAGATTGTGAAAGGAGATGAATGTTGTGATGGTATGGGGGCACATTCACATCATATTGAAAATGACAAATTAAAATAATGTTGAACTGCTCCCAATCTAGTCATAGAAAGGAGACAATTCACATCATATTGATAAAATGACAAATCAAAATAATGTTGAACTGCTCCCAATCTAGTCATAGAAAGGATACAATACCTGCAAAATTCAATAACTTTTCAATCAGACTAGCATTAATATCCATGGATGCTAGCAAAGAACTACATACTTGTAGCATATTGTTACAGATGTTTGAAAGTCATAAGCTGTATGAGTGTTGTATATTTCATGAAGGTTGGGGGTGGTTCCTGATTATTGATCTTGGCCCTACAGTCTGTGAATGTGCCTAGTGTTTGATGTAAAGATGTGAATTCAAACAAGACACAAGTTGCTAGAGAAATTGATTGTTGGTAAAAGTCCTAAAATGCTTCTTTTCTTTTTTTTTCTCATGATTTATTTTCAGCCAACTTCACTATTCGTGTTGAGTTTCAGTATGCATTTTGATTTTGTATTCTAACTACTGCAGATTATTCAAATGGAAGTATAATTTTGAAATGATAGTCACCATTTAACATTATTCCATTTTTTTTTTATTTTTAATTTTTAATTTTTTGAATTGTAAATGAATTATTGTATTATTGGACAAGTTTACCTTGTCAAATTTAGTTGAAAAAATGAGTGTTATGGTTTCATTCAATCATTCTATATTGACATTATTGAAAATATATTTGTTGGCAGTGGTTTATAATCATGTTGTAAGGTCTACATGAACCATTCACATGAAAGAGGGCTTGATATTGGCTTTATATGAAACTTAAAAAGTTAAAGATATGTATATTTTTTTCTGTTTCTCTTTCCTTTGCTCTAGCAACATGTGCCTTTTGATTGTTTGATGGAAAACAGATGATTTAGAAAGAAATTGGATGCATTTTCTCTCCATACTTGCTTTATTCTTTAGGATGTATATAGATACAAACCCAAATAGTGAATAGTGCAGTGATGTGAAAAGTATAAAATTTGTCTTTTTACGTCACTATTTGTACGATACACAGGTGTAGGTGACAATACATAGCTTCGTTTACTGATTTAAGTGCCATGAAGAATAATTCTATTTGGAATGCATTCTATGATATAATGACTATATTATAATTTTGGATGATTTATTTCTATAAAATCCTGTAGAGTGAATGTCTGTCTAAGTAATCATGGCAAAGTTTATATATTAAAACTCTTAGATGATTCATCAGTATATGAAAAATGAATATAAGGCAGTGTTGTATCATACTGTGCATTGGCATTGTCAGTTGCATTCAGTTGTGTTTGCTGCAGTAGAGCTTTTATTACCCTTTCTTTTAAAGGACCATATCATATGATATTTGAAAGAAAGAAGTAAAATATGATGCCATGCTGATAATACCCATGTTCTTGTTAATGTGTGATGTATAATACATAGTCCTCATTCCATAGAAACTAACCTGTTTGTATCATTAGATTCCTAAATACTGGGTTATTTAATTAGGTGTTTATGGTAAAATAAGCATAATTCCCATCCTTTATTAAGAACTGCACTGTAGATGTATGTGTCGGGTCGGTTAATCTTTGTGGTGGAGGGGCATTTTGGGATGTGAAATGCAGTTACAAATCCAACTCTTGCGAGTTTGTAAATAGTTTGTAAATGGGTCTACTTTTGTTAACTTACCGAAGTTCAAGATTCACTAAACAGTATCTCCTGCCTGTTGGAGACAGCCTCATAAAAATAGATTCTCTTATCTGGAAATGATTGATAGTGTACTATGCTGAAACTAAGTATTCAATGTGCAATGATGTGTAAAACAGTTCTTCACTGGTAGACAGATTATTGTAGGCAGTGCTATTCTGTATGTACTTAATAAAAGTTGTGAATTCAAAGAAAGAACAGAAGATTCAATACAAATATGACAACTTCTACTTAAGGTAGCTTGGAATAAAAATGAAATTTAAAGTTCAAATTGAAACTGAATATCATTCAAGTGCTCAGAACTGAATTGAACTTATAAAGAGTTTTTTTTTTTTAATCTGAAATTTTTAGTGTAAAAATTGTTAAGAACAAACGGTGCAGTTTTTATTTGAAACAGATTTTTGGAAGCTCCAGTAAACCACTCCAACATTCAATAAAATGAATCCTACAGCATGGCATTAAGGGAGCAATATCTTAATGTTTGTTTATTTCATACTTGTTCCCTCAGGATCTCAATGGATGTGCTATATCATAATTATGTTTATTGTTATGTTTAATAAGTACATTTCCCTTGTTCTCCAAGATTGTTATGGTTGTACCGGTAGTTGAAATAAGATTAATTAATATATGCAGGAAACTGCTTTCTCGTATAAATTGCCATGAGAAGCACATTGTATGGCTTTGTGATTTTGCTCAGTATTAGATCTTGTTTTATTTCTTAGACTGCAGTAATCAATTTAGAAATCACACTTGCAGAAAGAAATTGCATCACATGAAAAAGTAAAATAAAGCTATGTATTTAATTAAGACTTTAAATTTTTTGGACCTTAAGTTTTTTCTGAGATTTTCTTACAAATGTATTTTAGTAATGTCTTGTTGGTCATTTTCCAATTCTTTCTTTTTGTATGTATTTGCATGTGAATGTTTATATCCAAATTAAGTTATTTTGAGAGTTTGAAGCTATATTATATAATGAAGAAGTGAACAGAGAGAGAGAGAGGAGCAAATGCATAAAACATTGTTGTAAAGATAATAGAATAGAACACTGACAAAAAAAGATATAACATTGGCCAAGATTGTTTCTTTGTGATGTTGGTGAGTGAGTGAAAGGTGAATTTAATCATTACTTCTAAAGTAACATGTTTTTTATGATAAGCTTCATCATTTTAAGTGGAATAAGGCCAATAGAGCTTTTGCAAATATACATTGTTAAAGGGAATGCCATGAATTTAATAAAGACTGTAAAATAAATTGATGATGTATCTCTCATTGTTCTGTGCTATAGATATGTGATCCCCTTTGTCTTCTTGAGAGATAGATTTTGCATATTTGATTCAGCACATTCTATAAAGAATTTTGAGTAAACAGATACAAATTTGCACAAAAGCTATGAATGTTGCAGCATTTATGAATACAATGTGATCTCTGTACAGTGTCATTGATTATCTGTACAAGTAATTCCATGCAGTGAATTAAAGGGACAATTGGTTGAGAGAGAGAGAGAGAAAATAAAGAAGCTCCTTCCATGGCATTGTCTTTGCAGTGATTTTTGCTTTCCAGCTCAATTTAGCATGAGATAAAAGCATGAGAAAGACTGCCTATACTGTGCATATGCATTTATTTGTTATGGTCTTACTAAATATTAGGAGTGCACAGCATATCTTTCTTCATTTATTTAACATGAGATGTGTAAAGGGGAAACATGTTTTATTATACCATTTGTAAGTTATATATGTAAGAGTCATCATACAGCAAGTGACGCTACCTACGCCTGTTAACATCTATTCAAACAACACATGTATTGGGAAGACTTGTTTAAGATTAACTTGATAATAACGCTAAATGCTAGTGATGTTTTACAGTGTAACATGTTAACTATTATGGACTGATCCAGCTTGTACATGTTTCCTTAAAACTAGTCATCATCTGTGCAGCCAGAATGACGGATAATTGCTGTTTTATTATCATTATTACCATTATTGTTCAAGAAATCATATGTTTCTTGTTGAATTAAAAAAGAAATCATTATTATGGAAAACTTGCAAAATAGTCTTTGTTCAGTGTGGTTATTTGTCTCTTTTCTTCAAATTTTTATTTGTATAATATAGGGATATTACATTTCAAATCAGTTCAGTCAAAGGTTTATTATCAAACATGCATATTAAAAGAAAAAAAAATGTTATACCAAGAAATTCAGTGACATTGGGAGGTAAAATTGCAAAATACATATATATCAAGAATCAGAAAAAGGGATAATTTTGAAGGACAATGTACGTGTAGTTGATTCACTAAAACAAGATATTAATTGCATACCAGTCAGTTAACTAAGAGATGGGCCAAAAAAAAAAGAAGAAAGAAAATAAAAGACAAAAAAGATAGATCAAGCAAGCAAGCAAAAAGAGAGAGAGAGAGAGAGAGGATAGACAAGACAAGATGAGACAGAAAAGCAGCAGGAAAATGTGAAATAGGATGGGGGGGGGGGGGGGGAGGGGGATGAAACCAGGGAGAGAGAATAGGGGGAAAGGAGGAGAGGAAGACAGAGTGTAATTACAGAGCAATCACTATCAGTACACATTCCAACTCTACATTGAAGTTAAAAATAAAATGCTAAGTTATTGTCAAATAAGCTGACGATCATCATGTTGTCATTCATTTCATAATCTCTCTGCCCTGTTCTTCCATCTAACACTTCATCTTCTTTTCATATCATTGCACTCTGTTCTGTCTTCTCTCCTCAGCTATCTCTTCTCTCTTCTCAACACTTTTTATCTTTAGACAAGTCCATTTACTTAAGGTTAGAATGCTTGGCAGTATTTACCTGAATGCCATAATATATCAGATAATATTAGATTTGCATGTTATTATATTCACAATTCCATAGTAAATCATCATACTAAGTAATGTATGGGGTACACTACTCTATTCACACTGGAGATGAGACCAGCTTATATTGATACATGCCTCAACTCCTTGTGTCCCAACCCCTTCAGCATTACATAGATTCAAATGTAAACATAGTTTCAACTGCATTTAAAGATGATATGAAGCTGACAATAAACTTAAACAAAAACAACCAAGCTTTCAGTTTGCAAACCATTGTAATGTTTTAATGGAGCATACTGTATTTTCCAAAAATGTACAACCATGGCATAACTACAAATGTTAATCTAAAAATACATGTACACGTAGGCCGTATGAACAAATGGGTCAGTTAGCCACATACATGTACAATGATGCAAATCTGACTATCCAAATCTAAAGAAAGAAAAACACACAATGAACTGCTATAATAGCTCCCTACGTGAGAAAGGCCATTTTTATCAGGCAGTGTGTAGTGCCATGGGATGGTATGTAAGGTAGCTTTTAATAGCAAAAGATGTGCAAGAAGAAGCGTCTGCAACACAAACAATAACCATTTTGCATTCTTTACTCGCCTTTTTGCATCAGGCCATTTCGCTAAGCTATCTAAGTAGAAAAGTAGAGAACTCCATAGTCAAAATATCATAGTGGCATACATGTACACATGCATGACCTAAAGAAACTACAAGTACATGTACATGTACTACAAATGTCCAGGAAATGTTGGAAAAATAAAAATAAGGTTGATGAAGAGGAATATATTTAACACTTTAAAAGGCTGACAAGAGACAAACATTGATACTAAAGCAATCTGATGGACCAAACAAGGAACTTGATGGTTTCAAAACCTCATTATATAGGTCATTGGTACTCAGTAGATGTTTCATATGAGCATGCATCTAATCATCTTCTTAATAGGAAAAAAAATATATTCTCTCCTTTAAAAACAATCTTAATTCTACAAACTAAAAGATCACAGATAGAAAATAAAAATAAAAGCAAGTTAGCACTAATTACTAAATAAATTTCAAAATGAATGCTCATAGTTGAATAATGAAATGAATAAAGGAGAGATTACCTCAATTCTGCATTTCTCCTAAATACTTTTAAAAGCAAATTAGCAGGATACAGGTGGATACTGCTAAATTACTGCTATAAGGTAACAGAAAATAGAGTATCACTCGTATTGAACAATGCTGAGACATTCAAGAATATAATTACAGCAGCAATTAATGCATAACATAGTCTAGACTATCACATTTTATCATCTCCTGCCAATACACAATAATTTTATTGTATGACATTTTAATTAGACATGAAATACTTTCAGTACATTCATTTTATAGCATGGGTAAATAAAAATGCTGGTAACTTCATCATCATATTCCTATCCCCTCTCCTTCCCCATTCAGCTAAAGAGCTATCTGGAACCCTTCAAGCTCTTAACTGAAAATGTTTCATTTGTTTGTAATGAAAACAGAAAAAAGGACCATTGTGGCATTGATGAGATTGATATCACCAGGCTAATATTCTCATATATTTGTAAGGAAAACAGAGAAACTGAGCATGGTGGAATTGGTTGAGAATTATATGACCAGGCTATTTTCAGAAAATGTTGAGCTTCTAAACACTTCCTGCACTGCCCTCAGGCTGATACCTTATTGATTAGCATTCCAAATGTACAGTGGTTAACTATAAATGAACTACTAAATGAAAATAATAAATCGTAACAATGCTCTCCTTTCTTGATGCTGATGGTCGCTCTAACTTCCATCTGTTCAGATCTGTACCTGGCTTCATTCACCATGCTGAGGGAGCTCTTCAAGGCTTTCAAAAAATACATTCAGTAGCATGAACTATGTGATGTTATGATGCAATCCTTGCTTTCATCAATCATTCAATTTAGATAGGAGACAAACTGTGTGTACCAGTTGATTTGAAGGGGCACTTGCCGCACTAGTAAACAACTCAAATATGAAAAAACTCTGATCGGTCAGCTTACATTACTTCTTATGAATCCCAGTTCAACCCTATTTTACAAGATACAAAAGTGTCCTCTGACTGAAATGAGTGATTCCTGAAAAGTTCTGTTAGATGGGCTTGATCTTGAAGTGTAAGCCAATGAGAGAGAAGACAAGACATTTAAGATCTTGTACCAGGTAGTAGAATGTACGCAAGCCTTCCGCATCTCTGTATGAAGAAAGAATGTACAAAAGAAGTGATGACAGTAAGATTTAAATTTCCATGTGAATGAGTATAAATAAAGTCTTTTTAAACCCTAATGGTCTGATGTCAACATGGAAGTTGACATCAAAACTATGCACTAAACCTCAAATGGTGATTAACATAACACAAATGTAGTTTACACATGTAACTGGTCAATGGACAGTGATGCCATATGCAAACTTCTTTTCCTGAAGGTTTAATGAAAAAACATACCTAAGCTGGAAGTTGGATTAAAACAATAATTCAACTTATTCACTTATCATTTCAATAAAAACATATAATCTAGCAAGCAAAATGCATCATTCAAGTCTGACAACAAATGAAAAGAGAGAGAGAGAGAGAGAGAGAGAGAGAGAGAGAGAGAGAGAGAGAGAGAGAGAGCAAAGGAAGGGGAGGACCCAATTACATTCACACTGAAAAGACTAGCTTTCATAACATAATCCTGTAATGTGCTTGAATGACAAGTTGAAAAACAGGATATATGCTGGAATCAAATCTGGGCTTTGTGGTTACCAAAGTCTAGAGGGAATTTATCTTAGCCCAGAATAAAAGCTAGCCAGTAAGTGACAAATGAGTCACTTCAAAGAGAAATTCAATTACTAGAATGTCACCAGTTATGTGGTACAGTTTGTCACTAGTCTCCTTTTAAATGTACAGACAGTTACTTAACATGGGTACTATGCATTTTAAAGCCCTAGTCTGGATAATTATGAAAATCACAACCTTTTTAGTAGAATCTATACTATTTTCATTCCCACAGTGTTGTTGAATTTAAGTGCATTTTGTCTTAAGAATGTAAAATAAAATTAAAATTATTGCAATTTGCTTTGCCAGACAATTCTTTCATGTATCTCCATTAGCTTTACATCCTGCTTTAGATCCAACTATGACTAAATTTTGAAAACACTGCAATGGAATATGGAATTTTCAAAAGAAGGGAGGCTGAATTACATGTAGATCAAGTACCAGTATTCATATTATATGAAATTAGCACAGTATATTGTGCCTTCTATTTGTGGAAACAAAAAGGAAAAGAAACAATGAAGTGGCTATATACAGTACCAATTCTTTATCAGTTTTGCAACTGGTATCACATCACCACTATTCAGAGCTACATGTAATAATGTGTTTCCTAAGACCCTTAAATTGGCTTACAAGAAAATAATTCACATACAAATATAAGTAATCCATCAGTATGCATTTCTTTCTTTCTTTCTTTCCTTTTTTCTTTTGTTGAAATTTATTCGTATTTGGATCTCAGGGTATAAAGTGGGATAAAATTTCATATTCTACATGTATAATTACCTGCTATTGTTGACATCAATCAAGGAACCAAACTTGGTTGTAGCAAATGAGATATGTTCATCTCCCATGACAATCTCAAGCTCTTGACGTCCTACACGGTCTGGTGGTGGCCATAGATTGTCATCTTCCTGCATAACCTCAGAGTCTTCAACAATACGTTTCAGCTCTTCAATCACAGCCTTGTGTACAAAAGCCTTAGATCATAGTGAATTATGATACCAAGCATGGAAATAGAGTGTTAAAAATCAAATTTTCTCTCCGGGCATCGTGATCAAAGACCCTTATCTTACATTGATGACCCTTCACATAATAAGAAACATGGATTCTTACTTCAATGAATCAATCTCCTGCATGATGAACCTCCCCCCAAATTTTGTTACTCTTTATGCCCTACAAATTTTGTGACTATAGGGACATAAAATTTGTAATTTACTCACTCACTACAGTCAAATTTCAAACAACCAATGACAATATCTTATAAAAAAGTCGATGTCCTGCCTATGGCATGAATAAAAGAGAATACTTGTTATAAAATCAAGGTTGTGCTTTTGCAGGAAAGAAATATTTGTCCTGGATGAGTTTCTTTCCTTTTCAAAGCCACTGTTCTCTTTTTAAAATTCTCAATTCTTCAATGTCAGGCAATACATCAAGATAAAAACTTACCTGCAAAGGTTAAACAAAAAGTATTACAAACAGATCAATATAAATATTAAACATGTTATTTCCCCAAAATGCAATTGTTTGAGAGCTAAGTATTTAGAAGTCATGATCTATTCTCATAAAGTTATCCCCATAAATAAAAAAGAATATAGATTAATATAAATATTACTTCCCATCAACTACTTAATAATAAAAGAAAATGAACAAACTGAACCTTGGACCTTTATAGAGTATCTTAGAATCAGTCTCTAACACCAAAGGCCTGCCATGAACAATAAATTAATGTATATTTTATTCTTAATCAAGAATAAATTCAGAGAAAAGCTCTCAGTATTACCTCTTTTCTGATCATGACATCATTCTTGTAATTTGAGTTGTTGGCATAGCGAAGCTTTCCTGTCAATAAAAAAATAAAAAAATTCTAATTCAAATGAACTCTTTACTCGCCATGGAGTAACACCATGGAGTTTCAAATTGTTGAGAGTATATGATACATTATAGTAACTTGTACTGTGGCAGTCCCCTGTTTGTGCCTTTAGAACATCAAGAACAGGCTGTACACTCAGCATCCATTGACTACATCAAAACTATTCATGAAAGAACAATAGGATCAGTGGACCATACCCATTGTTCTAGTGTGAATGGTGTAATGGCGTTGTCAATGAATGCTAAGCTTCATTTTATGTGCAATGAGGTAAATGCACCAAGTCTCCACACCAGTATCCAGATCTTTCACTCACTAAGATTGCCAAATATGCTAGATAGTGGTAATTCTTCCAGACTTCCACTTGATTATAAATAATGACTTATCAGTCATCCAAACCAATTGCAACTTTAAGTCTTTGAAACAGCATCTGTATGACCTGAAAAAATAAATCTGTGTACAGCTAGTACGTATAAAGTAACCCCAAACTTTTGACAGCATTCCGGGGGTTACATAACAGTTAGAAAATAAAGAACATGTTAAAAGTAGAGGATCCCACTAGCAGGAAACCTCATAAAACTTATGAGGGTTGGACAGCATACCATAATGATTATATGTATGAAATATCATAGTCACAGGTTTTGTAACTTTTTTAAAAAAAGATAATAAAAAACTATCCCCAATCCCTTTGAACTGTTACAACAGTTTGAATTCAAACATTGAATAGATGAGTGTTCGTGCCAGGAAATGTGTTTGGATCAGCGTGTATATAAAGAACTGTGGTGTATAATCCACATACCGCTGTACCATGTATGCTGTATGTTTGCTCGAATATTCCCTGACCCAACCTTGAGATACATGTAAGCTCTTAAACGTAGATTTATCACTGACATGACTACAATTGCAATTTAAGTCAATGTCTGCCATAAAAGAACAAGGAATTTGCATTGTTTGTCATACCATTGGCCTTGTTTTCATAGCAAGAGCGTCATGATTTTGTGAACAAAAGCAGTGTACATGAGCCATCATTTTTGGCTCTTAAAGTGAGCCCTCCTGGATGCTCCCATCACTTTGTGCATGGCAGATGATTTCTTCCTCGAATACATTATAGTTTTGTTCATGGGTCATCCATAACACAAAAAAGAGTAACTCTCTCACTCTCTCACACAGGAGATCTTGCAGCATTTCAGGGTGAAATGCCGGTCGACTTTCGGAAGTTTTAGCCTCAAAGTGTCCCTGGTAGACTCCCTGGAGCTCTTGAGAGCAGCTGCAGTGTGAAAGGCATTGCAGTTAAAACTCTCAAGTGAAATTCAAAATGAATGTCAATGGTCATGTTTCGTTTCTGGTCATACACGTTTTTCACTTTTTTTTTTGTTGTGCGCTTCCAAAATCGCATGCCCATGCATTACATATTGATTTATTGATCGGATATATATTCATACAGACTCATCATTGTATTCTTTGTGCAATGTGCTCGATCTACAATTTAATACCGTTTTCTTCTTCTTTCACTGTAGCGACCACAATCAGCTTACCGGTACTAATTATTTTATCACTTTCATTTGGAAGGTTGGGTTTGCACTTCACAAGTTCCAATTTTGATCGAGTATGGCAGGTTCTTCTAAGTAAGACTTGGAGTAAAAGAAGAAGAAAGAGATTTGCTGCAGCTGAGTTGGCCCAGGACCAGCAACTACAAGAAGTCTTGGCCTGGGCACTCCAACTCCAGTATGCGCATGGCAGGCTTATTGAGGTTCATGCTGCTTGAGATTTACTCTCGTACACTTACATGAAGACAAGGTTATATCAGATAACCTTGCAGGCTTGCACCTACGTAGGCCTATAGGCCCTACAGTGGAAATTACCGACAAAATGTAAATGAGCATAGCTCACCTTACCACTATGATTAGGCAGTGTATACAGCCACACACGTATGGCTGTATCCACAGCATCAAATGAGGATACAGCCACATGCATCTAAATTCCCTATGGCACTTTACCCTGTGCTGTGGCACGGCAGCTATCGCAAACGATGAGTATAATTATGCGACGCGGTATGTGTTGCAAAACTTCATTACGACATGAAGGTTTTATCTCTTGAGATTCAACAAGTCCCATGAAATAACACATCGCTTGTGCTATGTACTAGCATTGTAGCAATACCTGCCATGACGGTGGCACAGAGTATAAGTGCCATAGGGAATTTAGACACTTGTGGCTGTATCCTCGGGTCAATTACATGGATACAGCCACACCCGTGTGGTGTACATACACTGGGTGATTCCAAGTTCGGTGTGCGGTGTTGGTGTTGGTGTTGAGAGCATGGCAAAGGCTCCTGAACCGAGCTCCAACACCGACGGTCAGTTTAGAGGGACGATACCGATCACCTTATCGATAGCTCAATACTGAGTGATGCCATACAATACAGCGAAAAATCTCGACAATGAAATCATTTTCCCTCAGAATTTCTAATAAATCTACATCTTATCGGATTCGAATTGCATAATCATTTGAAGAATACAAGAGGAAAAATATTACTCTTCCATGGAAAATATATGGTTTTGATTATACGAAGTTGTTTTAACTGCAAAATGGGTTTAACCACTCAGAATTTCTAATAAATCTACATCTTATCGGATTCGAATTGCATAATCATTTGAAGAATACAAGAGGAAAAATATTACTCTTCCATGGAAAATATATGGTTTTGATTATACGAAGTTGCTTTAACTGCAAAATGGGTTTAACCACTCAGAATTTCTAATACATCTACATCTTATCGGATTCGAATTGCATAATCATTTGAAGAATACAAGAGGAAAAATATTACTCTTCCATGGAAAATATATGGTTTTGATTATACCAAGTTGTTTTAACTGCAAAATGGGTTTAACCACCAACACGTGACGAGTGGTCGAGCAGAGGGTGCTGCTGCTGCATGAGGGACAAGCAGCGGCAATATCGTGAAATAGGCCCCGCTGCAAAAAGTTTTTTTAGGATTAGGGTTAGGGTTAGAGAAAATCATTTAACAAAGAAATAAAATAATTTTCTCTAGCTTCTTCTTCCCCAAACCTCCTTGTACATGCGCCTCACCTCCTTGTACATTTGACTCACTACCTCCTTGTAGTACATTCGCCTCTTTCAATCCAATGTAAATTAACATGTATTTCTCTATCATATACGGTAGCCTCTTCCCCAAGGTGTTGTGGCTCAGTGGATAAGTCTCCGGACTTTGAACCACAAGGTGTGGAGTTCGAATCCCTGCCGCGGCACTAATGTCATTTGGCAAGATATGAATCTACATTTGCCACGTCATTCGGATGGTGACGTTAAAAGTCGGTCCCAGACGTAAATAATCATATTTGATAGATACACATATGTAAAAACCCAATTCAACAACAACAACAACAACCCCCCGGGTCTACGGGGACGTGCCGCTTTGACGACCCCCTTTTTCAGATGTCAATTTCCGTTCCAAAACATAGCATTTTCTTCTTATCGAGAAAAAAGAGAAAGAAATCTGTTCCTAAGCAGCATGTTTTTCGTTTCACCGTTCCGGCCGCATTGCTCCGTTTAATGAGCTTCATTTTTGGTGAAAAGCGGCCCGCACCGTTTCGCACATAGGCCAGCCAGTACGCGCTATCCAACCATCGCCTCTGCGCGATAGCGCATCCGGTGCCCGTGCTGCCGGCCGGGCTAGCTGCATGCAAGCATGCCCATTCCATAGGGATACATACACACACACTCACACGCAGGCGAACCGTTCCAAAGACCCCCCGTTTTCACAAAGGCAGTGTATACAGCCACACGCGTGTGTCTTTACCTTACGGCCACACGCGTGTGGTTGTATCCACAGCATCGATATGAGGATACAGCCACACTTGTCTGAATTCCCACTTGAAGTCTGTGCCGCGACAGCTATCGCTAGTGTGCACTGCACTGCACAAGCATGACAAGCGATGTGTATTCATGCGATGGTATGTGTCGCGACTTGCAAAACTTGGATCGTCACGAAGCTTTTATCTCTCGATTTCACTTATTATACAAACAATATTTTCACTTCATTCTCACCTGGTCAGCAAGCAGGTGACAATATAGTTCAATATTGTTTGTATTTCAGTGAATTTCAAGAGATAAAACCTTCGTGACGATCCAAGTTTAGGGTTTGGCAACACAGACACATCGCTTGTGCAGTGCATACATACACACACACTAGCGATAGCTGTAGCGGCGCAGAGTATAAGTGGGAATTCAGTTGAGTGTGGCTGTATCCTCATGTCGATGCTGTGGATACAACCACACGCGTGTGGCCGTAAGGTAAAGACACACGCGTGTGGCTGTATACACTGCCTTTCACAAACATTTGTCGTTCCGAAGACCCTCCTTTTCACAATAAGCCCGTTCCAAAGCCCCCGTTTTTTGTCTCGCCCGCGGCACATACCTACCACTTTTGGGTTGGTTTGCCCCCCCCCCCCCCCCCCCCCCCCGGCTTCTTCCCTAAAGTACATGTAACCTCCTTGCAATGCCTTGACCTTGTAGATCTAACAGTTACATTCGCCTCTTTCATTCAATTGAGAGAAGCTGATGACTATTCATAGCGCATTTTTTGTTGACCTTTCGTACGAGTCACTTCCATATCTCTCAAGTTCGCCTCAAAACTACAAAAGTGCCTACCACTTGAAATCACCCACTGCCATGCCTTATGATTAATAATCATATTTATCGTTGGCCCACTAATAACGATTCGTGTAATGATTCAATAACTTGTCTCTTACACTTTTTGTAACACACTTCAAAAAAGTTTTCAGCAGCTCATTAAATTTCTCTAAATGGACCAATTAAATTTTCAATTCATACTTTTATAGCTTACCGTCCGGTCGAAACTCAAATTCCAAAAATTCATGACCAAATTTCCCTTTATGTCCAACGTAGTAGCGCAAATAAAATTCGCTTGATGCCATGATGCTCGCAGCTAGCTTTAATTTTTGCATAAATATAGCACGACCTCTATCGATATCGCGCTCCTAGCGCACCGCAGCCTAGCTAGGCGGCTAACCTTAACCTTCGCCGCGCCAGCCGCAGTGCGCTGCATGCCATGCCGGCGGCCCCCGTATAGTGCGGTACCTATACCTGTGCGGTATCAATTGGTACGGTATATGGGAGATTAGAAGCAAGGTTTGCGTTCGTGCTCTGCCTCTGTTGATGTTGATGATGTCGAGCTCACATGTCATCATTATCTATCATGAGATCAAACAAGAAGCGTAAGAAACAGAAGAAAGCCGTGACAGCGTTTAGCAGCAAGAGCAGGGAGAGGAATGAGAGAGAAAGGTTAGGCTAGACTGAGTAGCATGAGTAGTAAAGTGCATCATAACTTAGTTTAATTAAACTGATCACTCTAACACAGTTAGTTTTAACGTTTTTAACATTAGGAAAAAAAAAAAAAGAAAAAAGGAAAAAAGAGAGAGAGTAGGGCCATATCGTGGTTTAGGAAACCACTCATTCATTTGACGCACACTTGTGTACAAAGAGAATGGAGGTGGAATTTTAAGTGGAAATAGGAAACCAATGCGTGCGACTGAATAAAGCGCTACAAAGTGAACGGTGGTTTCCTATTTCACGATAATGCCGAGAGTAGTAAAGGGGTTGTAGCCTTGAGGCTCCTGGAGAGTTAAAAAACAAACAAAACCGATGCTAATGATACTACCCTCCACGGAGCCTTGCATTTTTTCACGTCATAGCGGTTTTGCCACTTATTAGTTTAAAAAACCCCCTTGAACTGTGTAAATCACATTCCCATAGCAGTATACTACTAACTGTTAGTACCAGCCTTGTCACTGACCATTGTGAACCTGATTTACACATGGGAGTAAAAATTTGATACCCCTAACTATAAACTATTTTAGGAAAGCTGGTAAAAACTCACCAAGGTTTACATTGTCATGGCGTCCTCTGTAATGCAGAACGAATTAGTGCGACTATCTTGCGCATGCGCATCAACGCCTTGATAGGTGCAAGCGATCTTCCAGATGTTTCCACGAAATTTTCGATGAATCTCACTGAAAATTTTGTGAAAACATTTGCAAGTTTCTGTATCTGTCAACAGTTTCTGATGTTTTACAATGTAGTAGTCTAAATTTTCCTGTATTCATTTTACAGCAAGATGAGCAAGAGGAAGGTCATATCAAGGTTACATACCATTATGAAGGAGCGTAACAAGGTCAAACAAGATCCCAACATTCCTCCAGATGAAAAGAAGATGAAGATACAGCAGTTTGAACTAAAGATGGAAAAGGTAAACTGTGTCTAACCAAGATGTCACACTAACCAAACTATCCAGAACCTAACCAAGCTAGCCCTGAATCCCTGTGTTCAATAGACACGTGTATGTACAGAAAAAAAAGGTAAACTAAGGTGAAGTCCCCAGTTTTCCATTTTCTAAAATGCAAATTCCGTGTTCTTCTGTGTTCTAAACTTCAAATTCCGTGTTCTTTGGTGACATGTACAAAACATATAATAAAGCATTTGTAAATAGTAACAATCTTAGAAAAACCTACGTTACCCTAATATACACGCACATGCAGATAAAGCTTGGCGAACATTCAATTCAAAACATTCAATTTCAATTTATTTATTTTCCACAACAATATAAAAACAAACATAAAAAATACAAACAAAAGTATGAAGAACAATAATAGGATAACAAAATAGGACAAAAAGGAAGAAAATGTGTATCATTGTGGAGGGAACCAACAAGAAGACAATAAAAAAGTCTTTAAAAATGCTGGTTCCCAACATATAGCACAATTCGAAACAATATATGAATCAACGTATTTGTAAAAGGAAAAGTAAGTATGTTTCGATTTGGATTCCATTTATCAAAGAATGAAATGGAATATATGTTATAATATCAAACAACAATAAGCATAACCAAAACAATATGGAAAATGAGTGAAAAATCATGTTACTCTACTATTGTTTAGCATAGCGAACATGGCGAACACACGCTAAACACTGCGAACAGGTTTGATCTAGATTTTCCGCTGATGCACGGTCTTGTTTTATTGGATTTTGCTTTGTTTTTCCACGATTTTCACTGTATTTTACACTGTATGTAATTCAAAATTTTCTAGCCTGAAAAATCATGTTTTCCGTGAAATTCCGTGAATTCCGTGTTCTTCCCGAATTCTGTGAAAATTTTCCGTTTTCTGTATCGCGGAAAACTGGGGACTTTAGACTAAGGCCATTGGGAAAGATGCTTGCTCCAGAAATCAACCAAGAGGGGAAAACGAAGCTGATAGAGTTCACAGGGATGTCTAGGGTCATATGTTATAACCCATATTTATCCAAGTTTTCTGCAGCTCCTATTGAGCTTTCCGTTGTTACTGCTCACTTTTGAGAACCTTTTCATAAAGTGAATTGTATTATCACTATAATTTTTTTCTACAGCTAGGGGGGTTACAAGCGTACCAACAGAGTTCTTTATTGGGTGAACAGCTCCATGGCAATGTGAACACATCTAAATGGGTGCTACAGAAACTCAAAGAATACAATGTCAGAGCAACAAAGGTAACCATCAGCATTATAATTATTATCATCATCATCTTCATTATCACCATCATCAATTCATCATCATCAGTTCATCATCATCAATTCATCATTATCATCACCACAAGTTGTGATGATGATGATGACGTGTGATGATGATGAATAGATGATGATGATGATGCACAACCATGGTGATGATGATCATCATCATCACCACAACCATCATTATCATCATTATCATCATAATCATATCCATTATCATCATCATCACCATCGACATCATTATTATTTCCATCCATCATTTGGTTTTCCTACTAGAATTGGGATTTTCTTTGTGACACTTGAAACAGGACCTGTCTCTGACATCCAACCAAGCACAATAATATTCTGAGTCTTTTTCCAAAGTGTACCTTTGTCTAGGTTGTGTTTTTGGTCTGGTTACAATAAGATCTTACTATGCAAACTGTTCTGTCAGAATAAAAAGTTGAAATAGAGACAGCAGAGATTGATGATTTGCCTTTTTCATTTTTTTTTTTCAAAATTGACATTAAATGGCCTTTTAAATTATATGCAGTTTTGAAATAGGGTGATAGCACTATTTCTTTTGGGACCGGAGTCATATGTGGCAACATTTATCTGTTATTTTATCTATTTCCATTTTGTGCCTCTTCCTACAAAACGCAAACTTTTACGTGAAAGGCTATGAAAGAATGTATGATTTTGCGTCACTGGTTTGCTCATGTACGATTTTGTCACAGAGCAATTGAGCGAGAGAGAGAGAGAGAGAGAGACTCTGAGAGAGTATGAGATGACTTGCATGGGTCTGTTTGTTACTTGGTAATGAATTAGTGATAATCACAGTAACTGTGCTAGCCATTTATGTCTTTTTGCAGGGATGCAAGCTGAGTCTTTTAGATGTTGGAGCCCTTCAGCTGAATTACATCAAACACACTAAGTGGTTAGATATAGAGGCTGTAGATCTTAACCCACAGTGTGATGGTATTATCAAAGCTGACTTCTTTTATTACAAGGTAGGTATACTTACAGTTTATTGGTGTATGCAGTGAAACCTGTATGTAAAGACCACCCACGTGAGACGAGAAAAGCAGTCTTTATGAACAGGTGGTCTTTATGAACAGGTGGTCTTTATGGACAGGTTTCTTTTAATATATATGTTTCAATTGGAGAAATTATTCAAGGACAACAAAAACTGCAGTCTCTATAGATAAATGGTGTGATGTAAGTCCTGTCTAATTCTCTTTCATCAGCATACCTTCAATCTAACATCCAATTGTCTCATAATATTTGTCCTTGCCAAATCCATCCATTATCTGACCATTATATGATTTTGCTGACATCAAAATGTTCAGATTCCTCCAATGTGTAGGTTTTGCTCTGTATGTCACATACTAGCGACATCCTTTCAATGAGCAAGAGTTTCTGCTAGGAGTAATTATTCTCATTTTATTAATAGCAGATAGTCAGCATTGATCAGCAACTCATTGATAACCTGTCCGTAAGCGAGGTGTAATCATTCTCATATTATGTTACTGACATAATAGTAAGCATTGATCAGCAACCCACTGATAACCTGTCCGTAAGCTAGGTGTAATCATTCTCGTTGTGTCACTGACATGATAGTAAGCATTGACCAGCAACTCAGTGGTAACCTGTCCGTAAGCTAGGTGTAATCATTCTCGTTTTGGTACTGACATGATAGGAAGATACCTGATCAGATGAACTGACCCCTCTCCTTGCCTACATTTTGCCCACATTTTCCTTCCTCTCCAACTGAAGCCTGTTATGCCATCAGTCTTTGAGTTCATATGTTCGAGGTGATTCCTGTTATACATTGGTGGATCATCCAAAGTGCAGTTTTTTTTTTGAAAAAAATTCTTTATTACATGTTTGTTGTAATTGCTGTTGTCAGGCAATTTTATATCTATCCTTAGAAATGGTTGTTCATTTTATTTATCTAGTTGTACATGTATATTGAATTAAGAAAGTGGTCTTATGAATTCCTTTGTAAAAATCATCAGTCTGACTACAGTGGAAGGACAAGACTTAGTAATAATCAAACAGAATACAAAATAAGTAGTATCCATTAAGGGTATGCACATGCCATCATTCTATTCCCTTTTAACTCTTTCCTACACTCTTATGCTTTCTTTAAATGTGTGTTTCCTTTTGAAAACCAGTGTTATTGGTATATGTCAGTTGAGTGTACATGAAGATGAAGAAATAGACAATTTTTTAAACTTGGTTTGTTTCAGGTTGGTCATTCAGAAATCTTTGATATCATTGTCCTGAGTTTAGTCCTTAACTTTGTGAGTTCATCATCTCAGAGAGGAGAGATGTTAAGGAGATGTCAAGAGCTTTGTAAGCAGGATGGTTATGTCTTTGTAAGTAGTTTTATCTCTTTATACAGAACAGCTAAGAATAATATGTACATAAAAATAGACAAGAGGTCTGGATGCCATTTCTCAGGCTATTTAGAGGATTTCAGGCACTGTTCCTCTCTGTCTAGGTTTTTACGCTTTATATGGTATAGGACACGTGCCTCTGGTATTTTTGCAAGGCTTTTTCACATAAAAAGCTGGTCTTGAAATCAAACTTAAAATTCAAATTTAACATGGCTTTTATCTATTCAGGACTTATGTATGAAAGGTGGAAATGTCTCTGTGTGGTGGAGACCCCAGTCAACAATTTAAAAAAGAAATTCATATTGTAGCAGTAAATAATATATGCAAAGTTGATTTCCTCTATATTAGTCTATAATCATTATCTACCTGGAAAGGGGGATTTATGATGTTATTCACTGCTTTACTTTTACAGCATTGTGCTGTTCATGTCATGTTGTCATGCAAATTCAAAATTTTGTAAACAAGCTATGCTGTTTCTCTTGAATTGTATCCTTCCTAACTGATACATACTGTATTATTGACTATTCCTATTTTTATGTATAGGTTGTTCTACCGTGTGCATGCCTTGAAAATTCTCGCTATTTGGACCACGCCCTCTTTGAACAGATGATGGATAGTTTGAACTTTGACCTTGTAACTAGGCACGACAGCAAGAAACTGAGCTTCAAGATGTTCAGGAAGGCAGAGAAGAGGAAAAGCGATGGAGAAAAGAAAATCACTTTCACCAAACATGAAGTCAGAAATGGCAAACATTGTAATAACTTCTGCATAATAGTAAGATGAAGATGCTTCTTAACTGCTATTTGTAGTAATGTCACTCTGACTTCGGATGTCATGGGCCGTGGATTCACTGGCAGGCATGGCAGTAATGGCCTATGGAATGATATTGATTTATATTTGCCACTCTCCACCCAGGTGTTCAATGGGTACTACCTTGTAGGATATTTACGTTATTGTGGTTTGTTTAGCATTTATGAGCATCTGCAGAAAGTGCTGGGCTGGATTAATCTGCAGCAAGTCGGTCATTGGTTTGCTGGCAAGCCTGAATCCAAAGGGCTTAGATGCATCAGAGAGTTTGGCACTATAAAACTCTGGAGCATATTATTGTTATAAATATTCTGTTGTTCATTTAATGGAATGAATCTAGCATACAGAGAAAGTAGTTGATCACACTGAGGATGATAGTGAGCATGTGATATAGTCCTGTGTATACTTTTGATCACTTCAGTGATACTATGATTTGTGAACAGAAATATGTGTACCTGTTTGTAATGCATTATGTCTTAAATTTGATGTGTTCCAATCAACTTAATGAATGCAAGATTATAATAGATAACCTTGTACCCATGTAAGTCTGTACAAGGGAATTTGCTGACAATAGGCCCTTGGTCACTATCCTACTGAGCTTTGTCTGACCAAGCAGTAACAGAGATTCTTTTGTTATGCCCAATATTGCATAACAAAGGAAACTCTATGAAACAGCAGAACCAAATAAGTGGTCACTATGCAAGCTTTGAGAGAACATCCATTCATTTGTATACATTACAGTTATTAAAGATGCACAATGATGGTTTCCAAATAGTTGTAATATATTCAAATAAATGTTCTCTCATAACTAGCATGTTAGCAAGCTATTTGGTTCATAAGAGTTTATGTTTTACAATATTGGGCATAGCAAAGAAACTGTTGTTGCTTGGCCAGAAATTAAGGCTCAACCAATAACAGTGGAAACTAGGTATAAAGAGATCTGATATAACAATATTCCTGATATGACAAGGTAATATTCCGGTCCCAGCTCTTTATTTTTTGTTTTTTTAACCCAGATATAATGAGATTCCTGCTATAACGAGGTAATTTTGATGGTCCCAAGGACCTCATTATACTGAGTTTCTATTGTATTCCAAAGGACAGTGACCAAGCTGACATAGAGCTGCTTAAATATAAAATCACCTGTTTGAGATGCTGGAGTAACAAGATAGCTGTTGTGTGTATCGTTGGCTCCAGGAGTACAAAGCCCAGTCCTTATGCAACATCCTGTCCATTTTATGCCAGTCATTGGATATGTACGTCTCTGACATTACAGTTTAATAAAAATGCATTGATACACTGATTCCTGTTATTACATCCTTAATTAACCTTTCTTTGTCATCTGGTCATTTCCCCTCACTGTGAAAAACTGCTCTAGTTCAACTGCTCTTGAAAAAAACCTGGTCTGGATACAAAATTTTGTTATCTTTGGCCTGTGAGTAATCTGAAGTATACATCTAAGCTGGTTGAAGGTGCTGCCTCTCAACAAAATATTTTTATCTGGCTCACAATTTAAAGCAAGACTATCAGCTATATAAAAGTGTTTGGGTTTCATTCTCCTGTAACATAATGAGCATATTCTGTATTTTACCTGTTTCTCTCCATTTTGTATTAAATGATACAGGAATATAGATAGCAAATACAGTAGCAGGGGACACAGGGGAGAGAGAGAGAGATTTCCATTTGTATTAAACTAGGAATATTGATAGCAAATACAGAGGCATGGGAAAATGGAAAGAGAGAGAGGAAAAATGAGACAGAGACAGAGACAGAGAGAAACAGAGAGAGAGAGAGAGAGAAACAGAGTGAGAGAGAGAAAGAGAGAGAGACAGAGAGAGAGACAGAGAAACAGAGAGAGAGACATAGAGAGTGAGGGGCACAAAAAGAAAGATAAGGGCAGATGAAAGGCGAGAAAGGTTTACGGAAGAGAAAGAATGAATACACTTAAAACTTAATCTTTACATTCCTCACAAAATGCACAAAATGCACTTTAGTTAATCATGTTAATAGAAAATGTACATATATTACACACAAGTACAGAGTTTGAAAAGAAGAAAACTACCTTTTATTTTCTTTAACTGCGTCATTGATAATAACAAAGCAAATCTATGGTCACTGACATAATTTCATTGTTTCATCAATATGTATAAATCAGTTCATGATGTGCTACCAATTTTAAGATCTTTTTCACTACGTTATTGCATTATACAAGAGATCTTTTGTAAACATATAGTTTCAACACGGTGAAAACTACTTTTTCGAAAAATCAACTTGGGGAATCTCAATAGCCACGTCTATCACCTTTAGAAATGTGCGGACTTTACAATGACTCATTACGTAATCCGAACACAATTTGTTTGGGCAGTACAATAGGCTTCTGGAATTGCACTCGAGTTGATTTTTCAGAAAAGTAGTTTTTATCGTGTTTTTCATGAACATCACCACTTTCTTCAGCTATGTAATAGATTATTTTCGTAAACACATTAATAGAAAAAAAAAACCAAACTACATAGTGCTTAATACAATTTATAAGCCCTTTGTTGATATTACTAAAAATTTATACACTACTAATAGTGTTGGTATGACATAGAACATTAGGAATATTTATTGGCGAATCTATAATGAACTATCACCACTTAAACTTCATTTCAATTTGCATGGCTCAAAAAACTTACCTATTTGAATAAATAACCATTTGAATTTACTTTACTACATTTAGATTAAAAAAAAAAAATATTTAGAATGGGCAGTTCGTTTTAGTTTCCCAACAGTATGGAATTCACTACCAAAATCTGTTCATTCATGCAGTTGTCTCTCCCTTTTCAAAAGAAAACTAAAACAATACTTTACTTCAAAATACATTTATTAAGCAGCTTTGTTACCACTCTTAAAATTTCTTGTTTGTTTTAATTTTGGTTTGTTTCCTTGTCCTAGTTTTTTTTTTCTGATTAGCTCTTATGTCGATTGTCATATACTAAATAGCCTCCAAATATCAATTTATACCTATGGAGACTTGTTTTAACAAGGCCCTCTGGCTTTATTTTAAGTTCTCCTCTTTAATTTCATGCATTGTAATATAGGCTCAATTGACATTCAAATATCATATGATTTTTTTAAAATGAATGTTTGTATGATATACTTGCTTGTAAACACATTTGTCATTGTTTTTAGAGATGAAATAAACGAACGAACGAGGAAAAAATTGCATAGTCAGTATGTATAACATCATAATAGAACAACACTCCAGTGTTTTTGTTTCTTTATTTTGTTTAGAAATCCAGATAAGTGAATCTGTTATGCCGACCAACAGTTGTCCACTTTGTATTCACTCCCGCTCACAAAACTTGCCTGTCAAACAAGAAAATGCACAAAATGTAAATACTTGGCTACTAAAATAAACACATTTGAAGATGATATAATTGTAACTGCTTTAGAAAGAATCACAATATAGAGATTTTTTCTGCAAATGTGGAATGAAGTTAAGTTTGGATATTCTATCACGAGAACAATCAAGAAATATAAACAACTAACAAAGGGAGAACCCCCCCCCCCCCCAACAAATCAAACTTCTGCTGCTCTTTTGTATTAAAAAAAAATAGTAAAAAAACCTCGAAAATATGTCAAACTTAAGGAACTCCAGATTATTCGGCATCAAATATTATGATCAAGCATCACCTATGAATTTGATACCCCCTTTTTCAGATTCTTCGTTGTTTTTATACTATTAAACGGGCTCAATTGGGTCCTTAACGGGATATCTGTGCAGGTTCCCAACCTGGTGCTAAAAAAACTACATTTTCCCGCAAGTATTTGTGTACGTGAATAACGTACTGACCACAATGAGACACCCCCCTCCCCCGATCCCCATGTGCAGTCATCAGTGGAGGTAGATCAATGTCAAAATCCATGTTTTTCAAATTTTGACCCTTTTCTTGAGGTATGCCATTTTAAAAGATTTTAAATGGGCTCTATCTCAACCAAAATAGGCTCAATTTGGTAGAACTTTCTATCATAGAGTCTTCATCTCATTAGCAATCGACATGCAAAATTTTAGCCGTTTATATTATCATTCTCATATGCAAATTAGGCCATAAAATTTGCATATCATTAAATATGGAGATTTCCTGTTTCAAATATTTTCAAAAATCGATTTCAAGATTTATTTTCTTTTTCATGAACCACCAATAACATATTTTCTGCCAAACATTACATCATTTTCTTCATCTTTATCTCTACTTATGGAAAAATGATGTTTCCAAGGTCACATGTCCCCCTAGCCTATGTTTCCAGCCCCTTTCCAACTAAGGTCAAGGTACTTTTTTTCGAGGTTTTTGCCTGTTTTTTTAGGTTCCAGCTATGGAACTTACCTGAAATGTCCAGTAGATATTATCAAAACTTCATTAATTATAGAGTAATGCTTTTTGCTTGTTAGTAGAAGGCCACTACATGTTTTTTTTTAAATAAAGATAGTTTTTTTTACTGCTGTACCCATTGTTAATTTAACATAGCATATAAGTGAACATCAATATTGTGTTATGTAATTATCGATCTATTTTGGAAGACTATGTGAGCAGTTGTTATTCCTTTTATAATTAGAAACATAGCTATTAGTTAGAAGCTGAAGCCAATAATTCTCAAAATCAATTGGCCTGTAATACCACCACTATTTAATACATATTAAGTATAACATATGTTTAGCCTTCATTTCCAGCCCATATTCTGTGATGTTCTGATATGAATTCATGAGTAACTTAACCCATGGTATAGTCATCAATAGGAGATATTACATGTACGTTGTATTAAAAACTCAGTAGAAGAAATCACTTGTATAAAATGACAGTTTATGGTATCTTTCAGTCAAGCACAATATCAATCAGAGAAATGTTATTAGTCTATACATCCAACCCTCACTGTAGTCTAGATAACAGCCGATTCACGATAATGTGTTAATACCACACTTCAAAATAGTCTTACATTTTATACTTACTATATGAAATTTGCACAATGACAATCATCGTTTCAGGTATCCTGCTTATTACACATCCATATTCCATTTATAGCAAACATTACCATTATCATTGCATTTACGATTTTCACAGACTGATATTAAATGAAAGAATATTTCAACAGTTCATGGCCTTACCGTACTCATCAGGGGTGGACAGTTGCCTCCCCCCTCCCCGCTGCGTATAAAAATGTCTTTTTATTGTGAAATTTCAAAAAAAAATCCACCCAAAATGTGCACCAGATCCTTCAATTTCAACTTTAAAACTGCAAAGGGATTTTTTTCCTTCTGGGCGAAGACAAGAATCTGTAAAATATTTGAGGGAACAAGCAAGCAAGGTATAGTAAAGCGACCGAACAAGGGAAGGGTGTTGGACAGGTGTATCCCCCCCCCTTCCCAAAAGATTATACGTTCAAAGATGCTTGGAAGGAAGGTGATTTTCTTAATAGAAGGAGACGCAACTGTTTTCACTTCAAAGAACGGAAAGGGAAACACTACATAGGTATCAGACTTAAAGTCAGATCAAGAAGAAACAGAATTGGCGAGTGGTTTTCTACTGCAGTTAGGCTATAGCAAGGAACAGGGACACGACTATGTACAAGTCAGGAGCGCAGACATGTAACACGACACCATATTGTAGCAAGACATTTTTCTATAATAAATGCATTTGAAAAGCTTCAAAAGGTCGCAAACGATATGAACGATAATTTGTTTTGGTCTAGATCACTATACAGCGCCTTTGTAATATTCGTTGCGGAAATGTCAGTTTGAGATGTGTGATCCTAAACATTTCGTCAAGTATGAGTTTATTCCTGGAAACATTCGTTTTTCTGACACTAGAGAAACTAACGAACAAAACGATACCCAAGACGGAGGGTCGGGGGGGGGGGGGGTTGCACGGTAGCCCCCCCCCCCCTTGCCCACGGACTATCCTTAATAGACCTTGGCTTTGACCCATGATCACACAGAGGTCTCTTTACGATTGTAACTTTTTACCTCATTTCACCTACATGCGTGACCTTTGACCTCAAATAACATCAAGATCCTCATAGGGCACTTATCATTTGAATTAGATTACAAATGGTCTTATGGTTCAAAATTCCTAATCCCAGTAGAAACTTAGCATTAATTTTGTTTAAAAGGGGCCAACCCCCCCCCCCAAACAACGCAATGGGATTTTCTAGCATGATGTCATAGTTGCCCTTTTTCTCCTCTCCTCCTTTTTGACCCCCCCAAGAAGTATTCATTTCTTCACTGTAACAGGATAGCTGTCTTTTGGTTGAAGGGACACATATGGCAAATAAAAAATGTATACATAATTTCAAAACGCTTCATGCGTATTGTGTACATTATCTATTGCACATGTATATAAATCTATATTTTCAAATCATTTGCATAAATTTGCATTTTTTGAAAATCTGAGCAGTTTTAGGTCAAAACAAACATATGTCACGTTTGTTATAAAATTTGCTACATTTTGATACCAAGGTCGATATACTTAAGAGAAGTATGGTCAAGATAATGACATTTGACCTTTGACCTTGGATTGAGGTCACCTAAGGCCATTAAAAAAAAAACAACGAAAATATTGTTTTCTGATTCGCGGGATAAAGTAGAATACATTTTTGGAGGTTGCCAAAAATTAACATGAACTGCACACGAATCTACATAGCCCCCCCCCCCCTTCCCCTTCCCCCTCCCCCCTCCCCCCCAGGTGTACAAGCCAAAAAGGTTATGCATGAGAAGAGTCAAGGGCTCTGTGTAATTTGGTATAAGAGCGCCGGATCCAGAATTTTTCAAAATGGGGAGGGGGAATCGGCTTATTTTAAACACCCCCCCCCAAAAAAAAAAAAAAAAAAAAAATGCTAACAAGCAAGAAAAAGAAAAAAGGTCCCCGGCTTCAAAAAAGTTTGCAGGCACAAACCCTGATCTGTCGAAACACGCTAGAGGTCTGAGTATGAGACTGAAATAGCCCCTATAGGCACGTAGCCTATAGGCTTCTCTCAAGACCCAAATGTAATTTAGGAAAGTGTCAATAAGCGTCTGTGCCTACAGACTAGCTTCAAGGGCGGGGTGGGGGGGGGGGGGCTGCCGATTAGGCCACCCCCCTGTATAAGAGATTATGACGCCTCTATGTAGATTTTAGGTGAAGATTCATCATTTGAGGTCATTACTAAGAGTACATGAAAATGGAAGGAACTCGAGGCTGGTGTGTATAAAAGCAAAGTATGGCCAACTGATTAACTTACCTCATCCGAAGCGAGGAACAGAGCAACGTTGGCCACCTCCTGGGGTTTGCCGAGTCTTCCCGAAGGTTGCCGAGACATGAATTTATTACGACCCTTATAAGGAGAAAAAAAGCATTAGATATTTTTTTAAAGTGCCATCGTTTTGATATCATAGTGCTACATTCATATTTCATAAGTTTCATTAATTTCCCAAAGACAAATAAACATATGAATTTCTTATGCTTCTAAAAATCAATTTTAGAGAGAACCAATAGACGCATGACGGTCTCCTGAATTACATTTTTTCACTGCACATTGTTAGTTAGTTTAGGACATAACGTGCCCCTCCGAATTATGATACAGTTCAAATAAAAACACACATGTCTTGAAAGATTTTTCATCGTTTGTATTTTTCAAATGCAGAGTCTTTCAGTAATAGGATCTGATTCCAAGCTTACATCTTTGATCTCACTCATTCTCATCTGTAATGAGGGTGTTTCTATACTTCCAGGACAGATACAGTTTGCTCTGATACCATCCTTGATATAGTCAATAGCGATGGACTTGGTGAAGCCGATGACTGCAGCCTTGGTTGTCGCATACACACATTCGTTGGGTAAAGCTGAAAAGACATATAGCAACACTTCTTCTTGTGATCGGAAGAAAGGCACCAACACAATTTTGGGCTAATATCGTCTTTTTTAGAAAAGGAATCTTGACAGTACACTATAGGTAGGAAATCACTGAACATAAAGAATATTTGTGTGTGTGTGTGTGTGTGTGTGTGTGTGTGTGTATAAATATATATACTGGAAGAAATGAAAATGGGAGAATAATAATTGCGTAGCTCCCTCAATGTTCCCCAGAGCTGTCATCCATTTTGAATCAAGGGTTGAGAAAATGCCTCCGCCGGGAATCGAACCCGGGTCACTGGCTTTGTCAAATTTCTTTTAATATATATATATATATATATATATATATATATATATATATATATATATATATATATAGGAATCAGAGTTGGTAGTAGAATGCCATAAAAAATAAAATCATAGATTTTAAAAGAAAACGGAGCATAGCTCTCAAAAATGAAAGGCGAAGTCACACTCTTCGTCAGTGCCCACGGTGTGACAAAAAGATGTAAATCAAAATCCGTTTCTGAAACAGACGAAAAAACACGTCTGTTCATGGGCAGACGGATTGTGAAACTCACCTTTCAAAAGAAATCAACGCGCTGAAGATGGAGATGGCGCGAAGTAAATAACGCATCCCAAGACGCGTTGTCATGACTGCAAGATGACAATGGCGAATCTCCGGCTCCAAAACAGGAAAATCTGAAAAGGGCCTCACCGCCAACAGTCATAGGGAAGCAGTAAACATGTAAAAAATACCTAAATAAAAGTGAAAATTAGTCTGCGTGGCATCTGGAAAATACAGGAATCAGAGTTGGTAGTAGAATGCCATAAAAAATAAAATCATAGATTTTAAAAGAAAACGGAGCATAGCTCTCAAAAATGAAAGGCGAAGTCACACTCTTCGTCAGTGCCCACGGTGTGACAAAAAGATGTAAATCAAAATCACCTTTCAAAAGAAATCAACGCGCTGAAGATGGAGATGGCGCGAAGTAAATAACGCATCCCAAGACGCGCCATCTCCATCTTCAGCGCGTTGATTTCTTTTGAAAGGTGAGTTTCACAATCCGTCTGCCCATGAACAGACGAGTTTTTTCGTCTGTTTCAGAAACGGATTTTGATTTACATCTTTTTGTCACACCGTGGGCACTGACGAAGAGTGTGACTTCGCCTTTCATTTTTGAGAGCTATGCTCCGTTTTCTTTTAAAATCTATGATTTTATTTTTTATGGCATTCTACTACCAACTCTGATTCCTGTATTTTCCAGATGCCACGCAGACTAATTTTCACTTTTATTTAGGTATTTTTTACCTGTTTACTGCTACCCTATGACTGTTGGCGGTGAGGCCCTTTTCAGATTTTCCTGTTTTGGAGCCTAATACTGCTTTCACATCAAGGTACGGTCGCTGCGACCGTACCCAGCGACCGATCGGACGTGCTTTCACACCTTCGTCAAAATTTGGTCAGGCCCAGAGCGATCGGTCGCTGTATAGCTGACCTAGCCGGAAGCGGAAGTAGAGATAGTACGTGTAGGCATGTATGGGGGTCATTGCATTTCGATCGGTCGCTGAGTACGATGTGCTTTCACATCTCGCTTGCATCGGTCGCGATCGGTCGCTGAAGTACCTCAGCGACCGTACTCAGCGACCGATCGTTTTTGACCAAAACGATCGGTCGCAGCGAACGATGAAATGCTTTCACATTATGATTTCATCGGTCGCAGCGACCGGTCGCAGCAACCGTACCTTGGTGTGAAAGCAGTAGGAGATTCGCCATTGTCATCTTGCAGTCATGACAACGCGTCTTGGGATGCGTTATTTACTTCGCGCCATCTCCATCTTCAGCGCGTTGATTTCTTTTGAAAGGTGAGTTTCACAATCCGTCTGCCCATGAACAGACGTGTTTTTTCGTCTGTTTCAGAAACGGATTTTGATTTACATCTTTTTGTCACCCCGTGGGCACTGACGAAGAGTGTGACTTCGCCTTTCATTTTTGAGAGCTATGCTCCGTTTTCTTTTAAAATCTATGATTTTATTTTTTATGGCATTCTACTACCAACTCTGATTCCTGTATTTTCCAGATGCCAGGCAGACTAATTTTCACTATATATATATATATATATATATATATATATATATATATTGAAAGAAATTTGACAAATGCAAACAACTTTGGCAACTCCCTTAAACACTGAAAGAAATGAAAATGGGAGAATAATGATTGCGTAGCTCCCTCAATGTTCCCCAGAGGCCCGCCTCTTTGGTCTAGTGGCATTGGCGTTCTAAGCCAGTGACCCGGGTTCGATTCCCGACGGAGGCATTTTTTCAACCCTTGATTAAAAATGGATGACAGCTCTGGGGAACATTGAGGGAGCTACGCAATTATTATTCTCTCATTTTCATTTCCTTCAATATATATATATATATATATATATATACACACACACACACACACACACACGCACACACACACACACACACACATAAACACACACACACACACACACACATATTGATAATACATATTTGAGGAAGGCCCGAGGCGGGCCGAAAATTCTGAACAATAAAAGCTAATGTTGGATTTACACATGGCGTACCTTAGACTCTTTTTAAAGTTATTACTGTATATATATATATATATATATATATATATATATATATATACATATTCGTCATGAACAGCAGCAACAACAACAATATACAAAAATTAAAGTTACCTCACCTTTTATAGTTGATGCAACAGATGCAATATTTATGATGCTCCCACCTTTCTGCTTCAACATCTATGGAAATAACAACATTAGGATTCAAATAGCTGCTATTCCTGTACTTCCTTTGTGTAAAACGTGTGTAAATACTAATAATTTGATTTGTAATCGTAGGCCTATACACACGCACTTTTACTCAGTAGAGGTGCAGGAGAAGGAGAAGTGGAAAAATAAACAGCAGTCATGATAGTAGACATAGTCTTACGTAAACGGAGAAGTAACTTGATGGAGCTGAAATGAAAATATATCACCCAAAGTTTCGCCGCACTTGGATCTTCTGCTCAAAATTTTAATCATATTGTACAACGATATACAGAGGTAAAGAATCAAACAAAAGCGTATAGGTGAGAAATGGCCAAAAATTATTATTGAAAAACTGTCATTAAAAGAAATTAAAAAGTTTTAATACTATATTAGTAATGGCAAAATTAAGACAGAGAAAGAGAAAAGGATAGTTTAAAGGCCCTTTAAGAGGACTGGTGACAACTTCTTTTTTCTTCTTTTTGGCAAAGAATTCCAAGAAGTCCAGATAACAAACGTCTAAATTATAATGAGGTTATACAAAAACAAAATCATCCTTGTGATTTGAAATTCAAGTTAAAACTCAACTAGCTTGGCAAACTCACCTTTGGCAAAAGGGCTTTTGTCAGGAGGAACATTGATTTAATGTTGAGATCAAATGAAAAATCCCAGTCTCTTTCCTCCGTCTCCAAGATCGTTCCCATGAATACATATCTAGAATAAAATAAAGCAAACATTGTCTCTGAAAGTATATCACAACAAGCTGCAAAATTAATGTAAATCTTATACAAAGTTTAAATCATATCTTGAAATGGCATTTAACATTTCCCCTATGTCTATCGGAATACCATAAAACTGCGATTTATTTTTAAATACAAATTCTACGGGGGATATTCGGACTTCATGGATTCATGAGCTTTTATAAGCTTTTGATGAGTATAAACTTCGTAAATGAACTCGTCACAGACTGTGAACTTCAGAAATGAGTGTTCGTCAAAGACGAGTAAACACAAAGATTTAAATTAAGATCACGGATATCTATAAAATTATAAAGGTGTTATACCCTGCACAGTTAAAAAGAATATCCACAGACGGCATATCTTCAGCAAACTTTTCAATTTGTTGTTTGGATGTGACATCTATCCGTCTTGTACGAATATCACCTAAAGAAAGAATAAGGAATTTATAAGAAAAACATACAAATGAAATCTTATATGCTTGTGAAATCAATTATATCATACGAACAGTACTGTGTCTGAAGGTGATCACTATAAGAATTCCATAACCAACATCATCGGAAAGTACTTTAAAAATCTGCTCTACTCAATGGTTTTTGCAGTACCCTGTTGTACAAATCATGTTCTGACTATTATGCAATCAATAAGGTCCAACATTGTCAAATGGTGCTTCGCAAGGCTAGGTCTATTGCTCTTTGGGGCGTTAAATTTGAAAGTTTTAAGATCGGATGTTATATTGCTTATAGGTGATAGGTAATAAGAGACAGAGAGAGAGAGAGAGAGAGAGAGAGAGAGAGAGAGAGAGAGAGAGACAGAGAGACAGACAGACAGAGAGAGAGAGAGACAGACAGACAGAGAGAGAGAGAGAGAGAGAGAGAGAGAGAGAGAGAGATAGAGAAGGAGAGGGGTGGGGAGCGGGAGGGGGGGGGGGGGGATACCTGTGCATGCTTCCAGTTCTTTCAGCTTTTCGACATTTATATCCAGAGCGTATACTGTTGCACCTTCTCTGGCAAATGTCTGCAACAATATGAAACGATTAGAAAGAGAAAAAAATAATACGTCATACAGTCAATCCGACGAGTATTATTATGAGTGCATGGTTTCAGGTATAGACGTCAGTCGAAGAAACTCCACGAAACAAAATTATACTCAAACACCATTGTTCAATACTTTTTATTCTGAAATGACTATAGAACGATACCAATAGTACACGTAAAATCTTCTGCGAGTTTCTAACCTCATTCCTAATCTTCCATATTAAATTTTCCTTTCATAACGCCTGATCTATAGTCTCTTACATAACATAAATTACATAAAATTCATCCCACTTACATTTTCTCATTTCTTTTATTATCTTCTTATTTTAAGATCATTTACTGTCATGCAATATCATTAAAAAATGATTTGCAGTCTGATATTTCAAGAATACATGAGCATCAACATTACACATTATAGATACAAATAATAACAGAAAAGGATACCAGTAATGGATTAATATACCCACTGCATGTCTCCTTAAAATGTTGAGTCCAGCATGCAGCCATACTGCTGCTGCTGCTGCTGATTCTTCTCCTTCTCCTCCTCCTCCCCCCTCCTCCTCCCCCTCCTCCTGACCTATCTCCCTTCTCGCGCTACAACCACTCCCCTGCCATAGTACTACTACATGCTCATGTTCCTATTGACAATCTCTAGACAAGTAATTATACGGCATCTAGGTCACTACAATGCTGAATTTAAAATGAAAAATTAAATTTTTGTTCTATATGTCTTATACCTCACATGTTGCTCTTCCTATCCCCTGAGCGGCGGCGGTAACCACAGCAACCTTACCATCAAGACGACCCATCATTAAATTATCTTTATGTCACTTCTTCTAGCTGTGGCATATACTGGCAGTGCAACCTCTTCCAATGTCCGTTTAACAAGATCTACATTTTGTGCCAATGCAGGCAAAGAGTCAGCGCAGTCACACGCAGCTCAATCTATTTATTGATGAAGAGTGTTACGTAATTAAAAAGACATTTGGACAATAGGTTCAAGGAAAGTGAATTCTCTATAACCATCTTGGCTCACTGGGGGCTCACTTGTGCATGTGAGAAAGGATACTGCACGGTTTCCCCTCTTTATACCCTGTCTCTCAACAAATCATAGGTGATTGTTTATTATGTTTAAAAAAAGGCTTGAAACGACCGTATAAAAACACACGCACGCCCCACACCCTCCCCCCACACACATCCAAAACATACATGTATACATAATAACATATACTAGTATATGATATGACTAATGACGAGTTTGGTATAGCCTCAAACAGCCTCAAACATTCAAATAAATTTGGAAAATGAAATGATACAGAAAACTTTCATCGGTTGGAGGTAATCATACAATAAAAACAACTACTGGTCAAGAAAGATGAAAGAGTCTAAATGGATAAAGAGGATGCCTGCACTGAACAGAGAGGCTAGATCTGGATATTCTTTGTCACTTATCTTCGGTCAAGTGAAGCAGCCAGCAATTATTGTGTGTGAAATGGATTACTTGTTCGTCAATTGGCTTGTTGTTCTCATGTGATGGACTACTTATCAATATCTTTGCTCTTTAATTTTGATGACTACCAGGGTGACCTTTTCGTTAGTACTATAATGGTCTGGGCTATCAGTCATTGGTTTTGCTTTCTTGGACCAAATGAGATAGTATCTTGGTCATCAATCAGAGAGAGAGAGAGAGAGAGAGAGAGAGAGAGAGAAGAGAGAGAGAGAGAGAGAGAGAGAGAGAGAGAGAGAGAGAGAGAGAGAGAGAGAAAGAGAGAGAGAGAGGGGTGGGTGGGGGGGTGGGGAAGGTAATGCTCAAATCCCTCCCATTCTTTCCTTTCTCTCTTTTCTTTTTTAAAACTTATTTTTTTGTGTGTCATTTGAATTTGGATGTAGAAGTTGGCAAGTGACCCCCGTAGCTAGGTTACTGACAAATAACATGAATGTTTGTGTCGTCATGATTTAATTTTTTCCTGACAAAATCTCACAGCGATAAAGTGGCAAAACAAGGATTCATGAAATAGCCAAAGAAGTACTGTATACACCACAAAACAGTACACTTATTAACAATTTGATCACTAAAATAGTTCTTTCATTCTCTGAAAAATTGGTACATTATTACCTAAATTCACAAAGGCATTGTGAATTATTTGTTTTTTTATTTTTTTCACACAAGGAAAGTTCGAATTTCATCAACATCCGTTCTACGTTGGTACCTTTAATCTGCTGGCAGTAAGGGGGAATGTAAATAAATATTCGAAAAAAAAAAAAACACCCTGAGAATTAGTTCGCGGTAGGGGCCCGGCCCGTACGACGAAACTGCGAACAAAGTCACTAAGGATGTGTAGTCAAACAGAGAAGCCTGAACAAGGAGACGATGTCGGCGTCATGGTCGACGACTCACGATGACCACTGGCGATGACCCATCAAAGACGACCACTGGCGACGACCCGCCATGAGCACTGACGTCTGACCCTCAGATCAGTCGGTTTATGTAGACCTACTGTCGGGTGGACTCCAAGGGAGAGCAGTTCAATCCCGTAAATAAAACTCTGTTCGGAAGAACAGTAAGTCAAACATTCTCCCAGAAACTTAATCATTTTTACCAATTCACTTCAAAGCACAAACACTCACACTCAGATTCATACACCTCAATCGTCACGTTACTCCCTGTCATACAGTTTGATAATTCTAGTGTTTGAGAGCTTACAATATTATTATCAAGTAATTACATTTTTCTTCTCTTCAATAATTAATTCCACAGTATTGAATAATATTGTTTATTTATACTTTCATAACATTTTGAATTAAGTTTATTTCAATCTTCTAAGAATACAACTGTAATTCCTACATATTTATGCCAACCCAAAACCCGGGGGGGGGGGGGGTCACTTCCACTGAAGAGTGGACAGCATCTGCGAGAATCGTCCTTAAAAAGGCACCCTAAGCGAGGAGTCAAGGGCAGGCCGCTAGGACACCCTAAACACGGATTCAGAGGCGTCGATCCGGGGGGGGGGGGGAAGTTGCCCCCCCCCCCGGAAAATTGGGGGGGGCAAAGATATCATTTTGCACCCCCCCAATAATTTCCGAACCGAAAAAAAAAAAGAAAGAAGAAAGAGAAAGAAAGGAAAAGGAAGGAAGGAAGTGAAATGAAAGCGGAAAACAAAAAAGAGGAAAGAAAATGGGACACTGGGAAGCACTCGCTCGCTTCGCTCGCTCGCACATAAGTATAATGCCGATGATAATTATTATATTCTTATGAAAGGAAATCGGTTTGCATCTTGTGTTTCTGTCTAATGTTATACTATTCTTCTACTCAAATATAACCAAACAAGATATCACTTCACAAGAAATCGAGCGGCCAGTTGACCTAAAAATAGATACACTTTCAGGAGATATCGGCCTAGATAAAAAACAAAACTAAACAAAACAAAAACATTTTTCGTTAGCTCGCTCGCTACTCTACCTGGTAAAAGCTATATACAAGATGATTTCTGGCAGCAAGTAGGTTATTATAAATTCCAGAATATCATTATATTTGGGCAGTAAGGTGGTTGACAATTTTTTTTGGACGAATCCATATAATTTTGCCGGGATCGGTCGTTGACTTTTCTCGCTGTGGTAGAATCAGAAGGGATACGCACTGTAAATGAGGTAGCTAAAACAGTGTCATATTCGGCACACAGGTGATCGGATGTATTACTAGTATTTAGATATCATAGAGGCATGACAGGTTCACAGGTATTCTTATGATGATAATAATAACATTCCGTTCTTATCACATTATTTTCACATTATTATATATTATGATAACGAAATAACACTTCTATCATATGAAAAGGGTATATTTTTCCTCGCTCGCTGCGCTTGCTCGTTTGATATTACTGATTTCGAAAAGCAAACAAAGTCGGTAATTGAGCTGTGACCGAATAGATAATGTAGATGTTTCATGGGCTCAAAGTGTGATTTGCAGAAGGGGTTACTACTTCTACTATCAAAGACAGTGTGTGCTTCCTCGCTCGCTCGTAATATTTCAAATAGAGTGGTTTGGGAGGCAGCAACAATGGACCAGCGATGTGACAAAACAGAGTTCATATTTGGCAGTGAGGTAACCATTTATATATTATTAGGTTTTATATATGCCTATAGTGTGTTTTGATAACTAAACCCTTCTGTAATAACGAGAAATTGGTTATTTTTTGCTCGCTCGCTTCGCTCGCTCGCAAAATGAGAGAGAAAAAAAGCGGATGTTCACAATCTAGCAAGATGGATAATTTCCCAAAATTGAAAATGCTTCACGTTGAAATAGGCCTATGTGTTATATATAATATGTGTGGGTGTGGGTGTGTGTGTACGTGTGCGCGCACAAATAGTTTATATACATATATATAAGTGGCCGTGGGTTCATCTCACTGATCTGTACACTAACATAGTGTACAGTTAGTGTACAGATCAGTGGTTCATCTCCACTCGATCGTCTTGTCCCCCCCCCCCCATCTGAAAAATAGAATCGACGCCTCTGCACGGATTTGTGCAGATGTCCCAGATTTGCACACCCTAAACAGGGATTTCATTAATTGTTGGGATTTTCATACCCTATACTCCTATTTTCATATCTTGAGAGTGATAGTGAGGTCCATTGAAAGTTTGAAGCCATTTTTATCTCGAGATAATTCACTGTCTCATTATGTTTTACACAGGCATTATAGGATTTTCCTTTCATGGGTCTTGTCCCGCAGTCGGTGCAAATTACATACCCTTTTCGCGTTTTAGATTATCGTGATTTAGGGGGCTTTTTTCATTTTGGGGCATTTTTGACACTCTATTCGCGTTCCGCACGTTCTGCGCCTACCCCTGTAAAAATACCCTTTTTTAGCGTTTTTTTTTTCTTCTCGCGGATGCTGTCCACTCTTCAATGGAAGTCGACCCCCCCCCCCCCCCCCCCGGACCCAAAATAATAAAATATTCTATGCTTACCCACCCACAGAAATAGAAGACTTTTTCTGTCTTCTATTTCTGGTTACCACCGCATGTGAGTTTTCCTAACTAAAGAGTAAGTCGATTACAGACAACGGATTCCATGGTCGACATCATTCAGTACAGGCACACTCTGGCTTTTCATGCTGGCAAAACTGAAGAGAACACAACTCAGTCCAACCAAGGCAAAAAAAAAAAAAAAAAAAAAATCACTGTACGAAACCACTAACAGCCTTGCCCGACCAAGCACTACGGGCGTGGCTTGTGACCTTTACCCTTATTTCCTTTCTTAATCCATTCACTCACAGGTTACTCTAAATTTATGTTTTGTCTATTTGAACAGAAAATGCTAACACTTAATGTCTTAATGCTGATACACCTACTGACCAATTAGCATACGTTGCCAAAGGCAAGCGGTACGTAGAGAAAAACACTATTCATTGAAAAAGATACCAGCTCTAGCGATCGCCTTATAGGCACACTATACACACCTGTTATAATTTCAAAGACACTCGATCTTAAAACTAGGATACAGCAATAAACAATTTTAGATAGATAGATAGATAAATGGATTTAATTATTTTTTTCACGTCTCGCAGTTTAACAACTGGAATGAACTTGAATTACAATTTAAAGCATTAAAAAAATTACATATACAAGAATTAATACATAAATTATAAATAAAAGAAAAAAAAAGAGAAGTGAGATCTTGTCATAGATAACACTGCCCAGCAAACTCCTACCCCAATTACACCAAGAAAACCCCGTCAGACCCCTCCTTTCCTCTCCCCCTCCCCCCGCCCATCACCCTCCACAGCCCCGACACCAGAGGCAACCCCGCCAGGCCCGTAGTCAGTCACTACTAGGCCTGCCTGCATGTAACAAAAAAAGAAACTGGCAAGGCATGGCAAACGCATAGTTAAACCAAGGAGCTTTGAAGCTCCTTGAAGCTCCTTGGTTAAACACAAGCCACACACACCAACACATCCCCCTTTCAACAAGTACACCCACTTATACTGTACACCCCCCTGAACCAACACATAATCACTCTCTCTCTCTGCTTCTTTCTCTCCCACTCCCCCCCTCTCTCTCTCTCTCTCTCTCTCTCTCTCACACACACTCATGCACACGCCCATCCATACCCTCTCCCCTCACACACACCTACAAAGCAGTATGCACACCCCTGCACGGGCCATACCAACATTCGAAAACAGTGCAGACAGGCCCAGCCACAACAAACCCCCCCCCCCCCCCAGGTCAAGGGAACCACACCTAACACTGAAATTCCACCATGCCAGGGCTATGGAAAGATAAAATACAAAAATATAAAAAACTATATTAAAGAATTCCCACAATGACAGTGCTCTCCACAACAAGACTCCACTATACTACTATTAAAATAACAAGACGTTGTATTAAAACATGACAAATATGCATCTTTCAAAGTTTACTTTGGAAATGAGCAACTCCTCGAAGTAACTGGGGAAAAATATAAATGTTAATTTTTAACGTTTACCTGTGACAAAAAAAATCAGGACAAGACTTTTGATAAGTGGCCTAAACATATCCCTCAGACCTTTCCAATGAAACTTTAGCACTCTAAAAAGGGTAAAATTTGTTCCTTTGCCAGTGGCACTTGTTTTATATGCAAAGATAATTAAATAAGCTTTACAATGCTACCAAAATCAATAAAGTCCGGGAAGAAGAAAAGCCCCTACATCAGAGAGAAACATAATAGGGTGATGCGGACGTACAATTGTGTGCTATTTGAGTGTCAATAAGGATTTGTGTAGTTGTGCACTGGTGTGAAAGAAACGCAGGCCTATGTGTGCACCGTTGCGAATATAATACAAGAGGAGTTAAAATATCAATGCAGTCTATATCACATTCATATAAAAATTATACAGATTGTTTTAATATACCAAAATTATGAAGGACAGTCCAAACAATGCAAATAACAGAAAAAATACAGTACAATTAAACCTGTATATAAAGACCACTCAAGGGAGACAAGAAAATCTGTCATTCATAAGCAGGCAATCTTTATAGACAGGTGGTCATTAAATCAAGTTTGACTGTACCACATTAATTTGTGTTCAATAAAATTCAATTCACCATCATCTCTTTCCCTTAAATTCATTTTCATTAGCTTTTTCTCTAATTCTTCGAAACATCCAACAAATGGATTTTTTAAACAAAAGAACATATCAACAAAATTTTCACTAAGGCTACCACATGGTGTATCCATACAGTACAAAGTAAAAGAGTATGTGTACAATATATCTTGTATACTCTAAAAATGTTGCAGATTCTGTGCAAATAAACATTCAATAAAAAAAAGGTGTTTATTCTTCTCCAAGTGCCCACTTCCCAAGATAAAGTCCACTTTATAAATATCAGTAACCCCCCCCCCCCAAAAAAAAGTAGATCATCCTCCATCCACTTTGATTTCTGTTTCTCTGAGTGATAGACTGGTCCCCTTGATGATTAAGTAGACCATCCTCCATCTATTTTGATTTCTGTTTCTCAGTGTGATAGACTGGTCCCCTTGATGATTAAGTAGACCATCCTCCATCTATTTTGATTTCTGTTTCTCAGTGTGATAGACTGGTCCCCTTGATGATTAAGTAGACCATCCTCCATCTATTTTGATTTCTGTTTCTCAGTGTGATAGACTGGTCCCCTTGATGATTAAGTAGACCATCCTCCATCTATTTTGATTTCTGTTTCTCAGTGTGATAGACTGGTCCCCTTGATGATTAAGTTTAGACCATCCTCCATCTATTTTGATTTCTGTTTCTCAGTGTGATAGACTGGTCCCCTTGATGATTAAGTAGACCATCCTCCATCTATTTTGATTTCTGTTTCTCAGTGTGATAGACTGGTCCCCTTGATGATTAAGTAGACCATCCTCCATCTACTTTGATTTCTGTTTCTCTGAGTGATAGACTGGTCCCCTTGATGATTAAGTAGACCATCCTCCATCTATTTTGATTTCTGTTTCTCTGATAGACTGGTCCCCTTGATGATTAGGTAGACCATCCTCCATCTACTTTGATTTCTGTTTCTCTGAGTGATAGACTGGTTCCCCTTGATGATTAAGTAGACCATCCTCCATCTACTTTGATTTCTGTTTCTCTGATAGACTGGTCCCCTTGATGATTAAGTAGACCATCCTCCATCTACTTTGATTTCTGTTTCTCTGAGCGATAGACTGGTTCCCTTGATGAATAAATAGATCATTCTCCATCCACTTTGATTTCTGTTTCTCTGAGCGATAGACTGGTTCCCTTGATGATTAAGTAGATCATCCTCCATCCACTTTGATTTCTGTTTCTCTGAGTGATAGACTGGTCCCCTTGATGATTAAGTAGACCATCCTCCATCCACTTTGATTTCTGATCCAGTTATAAAGCTAGACTGTAAGGATGTACACAGACAGACAACAATAAACAGACAAATATAATGTTATGAAGATTAAGCGGAGGGCTAAAAGCAGAAAAGGGGGGTTTCGTTCCACCATCCGTATAAACTAAGTAGACCATGCTCATTTTCAAGCTTAAAGCATAACAACCAATATTCAAGGGGTCTACCTCAAAAAAATTGTAGTGAAAACTTCCAAATCCAAGATGGCATCCAAAATGGCCGCCATTTTGACAGAATTCAAATTTTTAAAGATAGAATTTGATAAAAAACATCCAATTGCAACAAAATTGGTCTCATCTGAAAGAGAATTAAATTCCCTACAATATGATGCCATTCGTGAGGGGTGTTGAAATAATTCAGTTTAGATTTTTAGTTGAAAAGTGTGTTTTATGACATTTTTTCCCCAAAATTGAAAATTTGCAAAATGCATGATTTGGCATGAATCAAGGAAAATTTTAAGGATTGTCTTGAAACCTCGAAAAAATTTCTTAATATATAGTAATTATCTGTGGAAAATTAGAAAGCAATACCATTCTCCATTCTAAAGTTAAAATGTCTCAAACTTGAAAACTCATATTTCATAAATATCTCTTCTTGCATATGCATGTATTACTAGTATATTCCCATAGGCTATGCATTAACATGCATGTGTCTTGTACAAAACTACAGACGTGGATTTTTGCTCTACAAACCAAGAGGGCCATGCTTATTTTTGTGATTATTTACATGTTTGTACTGGTAAACATGGACGGTAGATGCCTTACATAGGCTTTTCACACCTCAGATTTCAGTCCCGGACTAGACTGAGCTTAGTACCGGACTAAGCTTAACCCCGGACTATCTATTTCGCGTTTCACACCTCTAATTTTAGTCCTGTACTAGCCGCCTAGCCCGGGGGGGGGGGGGGGGGGGGGGGGCATTACAGTGTAGACTTCAGTCATCCACCTGCACTGGAATCGAACCCATGATCTTAAGTTCGACAAGCAGATGCTTTACCGACTAAGCCAACTCGCTCCCTCGATTATACATCATGTGCTGGATATATGTTTCTATGGCTATCATATGTTAAAACTAAGATATTAACATTGGCAGGAGTGTTTCCCTTTCATGAACAACAAGTATTCTTATTAGATCATTTCTGCTATATTTCATTTTCTAAATAAGAAACTGGCAATTTCAAGATAATCAAAATTCAAGGAGAAACAAGAATATTTTGCAGCACTCAAAGTGACAGTTTAAAGAGAAAGTTTGTAAAGTTGACAATTAATTCACATTTTTTTTTATTTGCAAGTTGAACTAGATGAATCTTTGACCAGGTGCGGTCGAAATTTATGCCTCCACAATCGCCAGATCGGAAATATATGGCACATTAATGTTAATTTTTTCATTTTCATGTATAAAATGACATCTTTGACCTTGTGACCCCCAAATCTAATGAGACAATTATGAGACTTCCATATGCATACATTAGCCAAGTTTGGAGATGAACCGTCACAGAGTTGTTAAGTTATCGCAAAAACAAGCAATTGTCATGTATATAATATCCTCTACAAGCTTTGACCTTTAACCTTGAGACCCAAAAATCAAATCACATCATTATCTCTCCCATATGCATACATGTGCAAAGTATGAAGCTGCTCCGTCAAATGGTTGTTGAATTATCACGAGAACGGACAATTTCTATGTACATAATGACCTATATGACCTTTGACCTTTGACCTTGAGACCCAAAAATCTACTCAGATCATTGTCCCTTCCATATGCATATATGTGCTAAGTTTGAGGTTGATCGGTCAAATGGTTGAGTTATGGTGAAAACAAACCATTTCTATGTACATAATGACCTCTATGACCTTTGACCTTGTGACCCCAAAATCTAATCAGATCATTTTCCCTTCCATGTGCACACATGAACCAAATTTGAAGCCAATCTGTCAAATGGTTCTTAAGTTATTGCCAGAACGAGCAATTTTTATGTGTATTATTACCTCTATCACCTTGACCTTTGACCTTGAGACTCCAAAATCTAATCAGATCATTGTCCCTCCCATATGCATACACAAGCCAAGTTAGAAGTTGGTCCGTCAAACGGTTCTTAAGTTATCGCAAGAACGAAAACAGGACAGATGGACGACCCGTAAACATAATGCCTCTGGCAACCACCTACCGTGGGTGGAGGCATAAAAATATCACAGCACTGTTGCTGCATGATAGGAATTCTGAGGGCCAATTCAAGCAAGATAAAGTCCACCACTTATACCCTCCCCTCCCCCCCCCAAAAAAAACCCCAGCCAAATAACATCTGATTCTACAGACAGGGAAACTTGTACCATACTCAATGAGTATTCCTTAGTATTGCATCTTGTTATTCATTTAAAGGTAAAATGGGATGTTTATAAATGCTTTGTGTAACACTACAGTTTCAGGGTAATGAAGAAATTTCTCGTATTTCACCTCATCAGAAGCAAGAAAAAGTGCTGCATTAGCCACTTCCTCAGCAGTCCCAAGTCTACCAGAAGGCTGTCGGGCAAGAAAGGTCTTCATAGCCTAGTTGAGATTATAGACAGAAAGAGAAAGAAGTCAATAAAGATACAGTGTGTGATTTTGATCGTTCATGATTGATTACCCTGATTTAGGACCGATTTGTTGTACCCCCTACTGCAAATGTTGAAAATCAATAAATATATTTTAAAAAATACAGTGTGTGTTACTAGAAAGTATACCCTTCCTATATGTCAGGCAAAGAAGAGACAAGCATACTCACTTCAAGGAAAGTTCCAATCTATACAACTCATCTCTAATGTACACAAATTGTTTATCATATCAATGTTACTTTTGAAGAGTACTCTATTAACTTACTATCCCTGATCAAACACGGTGACATTTATGTACTGTGTACAATGCCTAGAGAGAAGAGTATATTGTGGCAGTGCACAGCACTACAATCTTTAAAGATAATGTATAGTTTTTGGAAATCTTAAAAAAAAGTAACTTTCACTATATGAATCCATTATTATTATTATACTATTATTATTATTATTTGTCTGGCATCACCTGTGCCTGGGAGGCGAAAAGCGAATTCAACTGAATCAGTGTAACCCTCGGGTCTCTCCTCCCAATATAACTGACTGAGGTGTGCAAGTGGACCACTACAGCGGGGTTTCCCCCTATTCTTATATGAATAGTGCGGTGGCTTCTTAACGAGCAAAGGTGGCGATTCTCCTCTACATTGGGCCTTCATTTAACATCCTATCCAGAGTGTTTTCCACTGTAACATAGCCTGTGTCTATGAAACAGGGGAGGGGTACGTTAACACATAACGCAGGCTTCAGTCATCTGCCTGGAGTGGACTCAAACCAACGATCTTTGGTTCAACGGGCAACTGAGCCAACTCGCTCCCCGATGATATGAAAGACTACATGCTAAAACTATTATGATGTGAAGGCTATTACATAACAACACAACAACTCACTCAAGTGGGCGTATTTTACAATCAAAATGTCAAAACTTAGTTTTCGAGTCCCTGAAAAAGTGTCGATACCGTATCACACAGTGCCTGCACAGGCGTTAAACCAACAGAAAATGTACTGTACGACAAACGCAACAAAGTCCTATGAATGTCGTGCAGGGAGTTGTTGCCATGCAGGGGTAGTGCAGAGTATAACCATTCTATTATGTTCCTTTCAGACATTTACACTAAAATTCAAAGGAAATCATGATATCACATGATCTCACATTGAAACATATCTTTTTATGCAAGACAGACAATGAGAGAATATATTTACATATAATCAGTTTCACCCCAATGCTCTTTTTGCCACCAAAATCAAAAGGTACAAAGATTCTTAGATAGCCATGAAGGCTTTGTGGTGTGTAATCATATCAAAAGGTACAAAGATTCTTAGACAGCCATGAAGGCTATGTGGTGTGTAATCATATGAAAAGGTACAAAGATTCTTAGATAGCCATGAAGGCTTTGTGGTGTGTAATCATATCAAAAGGTACAAAGTTTCTTAGATAGCCATGAAGGCTTTGTGGTGTGTAATCATATTAAAAGGTACAAAGATTCTTAGATAGCCATGAAGGCTTTGTGGTGTGTAATCATATCAAAAGGTACAAAGATTCTTAGATAGCCATGAAGGCTTTGTGGTGTGTAATCATATGAAAAGGTACAAAGATTCTTAGATAGCCATGAAGGCTTTGTGGTGTGTAATCATATGAAAAGGTACAAAGATTCTTAGATAGCCATGAAGGCTTTGTAGTGTGTAATCATATCAAAAGGTACAAAGATTCTTAGACAGCCATGAAGGCTTTGTGGTGTGTAATCATATCAAAAGGTACAAAGATTCTTAGATAGCCATGAAGGCTTTGTGGTGTGTAATCATATCAAAAGGTACAAAGATTCTTAGATAGCCATGAAGGCTTTGTGGTGTGTAATCATATCAAAAGGTACAAAGTTTCTTAGATAGCCATGAAGGCTTTGCGGTGTGTAATCATATCAAAAGGTACAAAGATTCTTAGATAGCCATGAAGGCTTTGTGGTGTGTAATCATATCAAAAGGAACAAAGATTCTTAGATAGCCATGAAGGCTTTGTGGTGTGTAATCATATCAAAAGGTACAAAGATTCTTAGATAGCCATGAAGGCTTTGTGGTGTGTAATCATATCAAAAGGTACAAAGTTTCTTAGATAGCCATGAAGGCTTTGCAGTGTGTAATCATATCAAAAGGTACAAAGATTCTTAGATAGCCATGAAGGCTTTGTGGTGTGTAATCATATCAAAAGGAACAAAGATTCTTAGATAGCCATGAAGGCTTCTTTGTGGTGTGTAATCATATGAAAAGGTACAAAGTTTCTTAGATAGCCATGAAGGCTTTGTGGTGTGTAATCATATCAAAAGGTACAAAGATTTTTAGATAGCCATGAAGGCTTTGTGGTGTGTAATCATATCAAAAGGTACAAAGATTCTTAGATAGCCATGAAGGCTTTGTGGTGTGTAATCATATGAAAAGGTACAAAGATTCTTAGATAGCCATGAAGGCTTTGTGGTGTGTAATCATATGAAAAGGTACAAAGATTCTTAGATAGCCATGAAGGCTTTGTGGTGTGTAATCATATGAAAAGGTACAAAGATTCTTAGACAGCCATGAAGGCTTTGTGGTGTGTAATCATATCAAAAGGTACAAAGATTCTTAGATAGCCATGAAGGCTTTGTGGTGTGTAATCATATCAAAAGGTACAAAGATTCTTAGATAGCCATGAAGGCTTTGCGGTGTGTAATCATATCAAAAGGTACAAAGATTCTTAGATAGCCATGAAGGCTTTGTGGTGTGTAATCATATCAAAAGGTACAAAGATTCTTAGATAGCCATGAAGGCTTCTTTGTGGTGTGTAATCATATCAAAAGGTACAAAGATTTTTAGATAGCCATGAAGGCTTTGTGGTGTGTAATCATATCAAAAGGTACAAAGATTCTTAGATAGCCATGAAGGCTTTGTGGTGTGTAATCATATGAAAAGGTACAAAGATTCTTAGATAGCCATGAAGGCTTTGTGGTGTGTAATCATATCAAAAGGTACAAAGATTCTTAGACAACCATGAAGGCTTTGTGGTGTGTAATCATATCAAAAGGTACAAAGATTCTTAGATAGCCATGAAGGCTTTGTGGTGTGTAATCATATTAAAAGGTACAAAGATTCTTAGATAGCCATGAAGGCTTTGTGGTGTGTAATCATATCAAAAGGTACAAAGATTCTTAGATAGCCATGAAGGCTTTGTGGTGTGTAATCATATCAAAAGGTACAAAGATTCTTAGATAGCCATGAAGGCTTTGTGGTGTGTAATCATATCAAAAGGTACAGAGATTCTTAGATAGCCATGAAGGCTTTGTGGTGTGTAATCATATCAAATGGTACAAAGATTCTTAGATAGCCATGAAGGCTTTGTGGTGTGTAATCATATCAAAAGGTACAAAGATTCTTAGATAGCCATGAAGGCTTTGTGGTTTGTAATCATATGAAAAGGTACAAAGATTCTTAGATAGCCATGAAGGCTTTGTTGTGTGTAATCATATCAAAAGGTACAAAGATTCTTAGATAGCCATGAAGGCTTTGTGGTGTGTAATCATATCAAAAGGTACAAAGATTCTTAGATAGCCATGAAGGCTTTTGCAGCAAATACTCTCATCCTCACAGTGAGGTATGCTCCCCTCCCCACTTTCTTTATGCTCTAATGATAGTCCTGGGTCATATGATATTTTTACATACTTCTATGTCTATCGGCCACTAATTTGAAGATGTTTTATACTGATTGTGGAATGTGATCCCACTGTATTAACTGTCCTGTTGATATACAAAAATATAATTAAATATACATTATGAATACCAAACTTACTGAGTAGAACAAAAAGAACCCTGATCAATATGAACTTACTGGTGGGATTGGTATATGGACCTAATTTACTCTACATTGTTCCCGGTGGGATTGGTATATGGACCTAATTTACTCTACATTGTTCCTTTCCACTTGTACACTGCAGATCTTGTTCACTGCTGGTAACAACTCTCATCTGACTGAGGTAATGACTACAAATAGAACTGGTTTTTATTTACTCACTTGCTCTTTATCACCAGTAACCTCCATTCTTTGATTAAGCGATGGTGTGTCTATGGTACCTGGACAGATAGCATTACAGCGGATTCCTTTTGCTACAAAGTCTGCTGCTACACCCTTTGTGAATCCTATAACAGCTGCCTTGGTAGCTCCATATACACATCTATTGGGTGCACCTGAATAGTGACAGAAGCACATTTCATGTTCAACACCAGCATACACCGTCATAACTTGAAGTTATGAATTTCACTCGGAATCCATATTAACTAGAGCTTCTCAGTGCACAGAATATTTGTTTACTATTTTCAACATTTCTAAATAACTAATTTTCCTGACGACTATTTTCTGTTGATGCTGACTCCGAACTTCTATGGTGCACTCTCCAGCTTACTAACACCAAGCCTCTGTTTCTGTGTAGTTTCTACTGCCCACCAAACAACTGCTAAAACAGTCTAACCGGTCTTCAGAACTCTCTGATGTCTGTGACGCCGAAACATGGTCATCGTCATCCCGACCTGGCAATCAGTGACTATTTCAACAATCCTGACATATATTGGGACTCTCAGACTGAGTGTACAACGTCATCCCAACCTGGCGATCAGTGGCAATTTCAACAATCCTGACATATATTGGGACTCTCAGTGTACAACGTCATCCCAACCTGGCGATCAGTGGCAATTTCAACAATCCTGATATATATTGGGACTCCCAGTTTACAGCATATCCAGCTACATCTGCTACTTATCAACAGCTCTTGGATATTTTCTTCCATCATTCCATCTTTCAGACAGTAAGGAATGTCACCAGACCAGCTTCTGGAAACACTCTTGACTTGACATCAGTAACAAACCCGGCACTTTGTCCAAAAATGTCTATAAACCAGGAATATCTAATCACGATGTTCTGACATTTTCTCTAGAGCATGCCTAAGAGGGTCAGCCAAAACCTCAGTGAAAGATTCAACAAGTTCAACAAGGCAAATCCTGAAATTCTTCAAAAAGAAACTGAAAAATTCTCCAATGAATTTTTTTCTGTCAGAACCAGGAAAGAGATCAGTTGATGAAAATTGGTCTATGATCTGAAACTTTCTTGAAAAATGCTTAAACAATCTGGTCCCTTCGAAATCGTCCATAGCCAGAAGACATCTACTTTGGACCTCCAGTGACATCAAGCGATAGATGCGTAAAAAAGGCTAAACTTTTCTAGAAGGCCTGTCACCAGTCTACCTCAGCAGCGTGGGAAGCATTTAGACTATTCCGCAATACAGTTATCAAACTTCCACAAAGCGCACGAGTATGTGAACAGCAGTGCAAACCAGACTTAAAATCTTGGCATCCCATCGTTGAGCACCACATCCAAGTTGTGTGCTCCTGCCCTATAGAAAGCAGAGTGTTATAAAGACTTCTTCCAGTCAGTATTTACTTGCGAAGATCCATCTACCTTTCCACTGAAAAGCATAATCCAATCTATTGGTCCTCTAATCATCAACTACTGGGGTTCAAAATGTCCCCATTTTCCTGATGATAATTTTAAAATTATTTCAGTTACTTCATTTGAATTTAATAATAATAACAATAATAATAATAATAATAATAATAATTAATAATAATAATAATAATAGTGGCTACTTGTATATGCACAGATCTACCTTTCGGCGCTCATGACGCTTAGAGAAAAAATACAATGAGTAGACAAACATAAGAAGAAGAAAAAAAAAGAGGAATAATCTCCTGGACATGGTACTCGGAATATGGCAATAGTTATACAATAATACAACAAAAAGAACAAATAAGTTTTTAGCTGTGATTTGAAAGTTTCTGTTGATGTCAGTTGACGTAATTGAAGAGCGAGAGTTCATTCCAGGATATCAGACCCATGATTGAGAAAGCCTGATCGCCCAAAGACCACCATGTAAACCTTCAAACATCATCTAAACGTCTTGTGTTATAAACTTAATGCTGACAGCAATACATTTCCCAAATTCAACATTATATACAGTGCAGATTCAGAATCTAACTGAAAACTGCTTCTTACTCTACAAGAGTATATGAATTAGATATCAATATTGTGATGGAAAATCTGTGGTTTGAATTAGCTAAAAGTCAATGAAGAGATTGAAAATTATGATGACAGATTTTACGTTTCAGTGAAATACCTTTTATGCTTGATGCAATAGAAGACATGTTGATAATACTTCCATTATTCTGCTCCAACATCTGATGGAGAAAAACAAATCATAAATCAAATGGTACAAACAGGAATAAATCATACAGCAACACTATCATTATTGCTATTATGGTATGTTATTACAGGGGATTCTTTTATCACTTTGCAGGTAAAGGGGGGGGGGGAGGGTAGGGACACCTATCTTACTTGGTTAACAAAATGCAAAAAAGAAACCCAAACCCCTTTTGGAGGGGTATAGAAGGGGATGTAACATGTCAAACACACTTTTCCCTTTCCATTACTTCCTTCCTTTCTCTTTCTCTCTTCATCTCTACATTCAATATTAAGCAGCTCTTTGCAGCTCTTTATCCATTTTCTTACTCTTAGTTGCATACTACTCTAGGAATTATAGAAAAAAAAAAAAAAAAAAGGGCCACATGAGAACAAACCCTATACGTTTCAATCTGGACTCCCGAGGAACCCTTCCTTAATTAATTCAGAGCACTCTTCAGGAAAATTACAAACAAAGGTACAGTCCAAACTCGCTTACATCCGGCCCTCATTTATCCAGACTCCTCTATTAACTGGCCGTGTCTCCCGGCCAGCTTCCCTCTTTTATTTTGATCTTCATCCAATTCACCTAAAAGCCTAGGAGACGGAAACATCATGGGCAATTTTCTGTTTTATTTTATTTCATTTTCATCTCATACAAACAGAAAGATATTATTGATCATTTACAATCATCCACAACACCAAGGAAATAGATATTTTACAGCAAATAGAGAGCTCTACCCGATAAATTTTCATAGAAATGGTGTCCCATAGTCCACTACATTACTCTCATATCTCGCCATTTCACTTATACGGATGGGTGCCGGTCCGGACGCAGCCGGATGAGCGAGGTCTGACTGTATTCATATCTTTTGTGCACATCAATTTAAATCTTTCACTGATATGTGGTCCTTAATAGAAATTCATTTATCACAGAGTGACAGTATCAGAGACATAACTGTGATGTATCTGCCTCATATTTCCATATTTTCATCATAAAAGCACACCACATATACATCATATAAACCAAATGATAAGCACAGCACATTCCTGCTCTACTTCCCACAAACACACAACATACATGTAGATCCAACTTCTATTTGCCACACAGATATCATATTGCTCTAGCTGTACAGTAATAATCATACATGTATATTGCTATCATGCCATGCATCATCTTAAATCACAAAAAGATGCCCAAAATGGCCCATTGGTAGGCTTTGGCTAGTGTTGATGCATCATTAGTCTATAAGGGCAACTGTTAAGGGGGTGGTCCACCCCTTAATCCTTTAAAATTGCCTATGTGAGCCATCAATGGACCAAAATAAAATCTATTCAAAACCTGACATGTAAATGTATTTCTGTTTTTCATAACATTTCTATTGTACATGTAGATAGAGGCTGCACTTGTTTTGCTTTCTTTCTTTTCTTTTCTAGACTGGACTTGTAATAATAACACAATACATGTTAGTCCTGAACTATGCACTTAAACCAAAGTCTCAGCAAGGATCTGATGACAGGAAGAAAATGTTGTTCAAACAGCATCTTATCATGCAATCCACCATTATACATCAATATCTCTGTCAAACAGTATCTTATCATGCAATCCACCATTATACATCAATATCTCTGTCATACAGCATCTTATCATGCAATCCACCATTATACATCAATATCTCTGTCAAACAGCATCTTATCATGCAATCCACCATTATACATCAATATCTCTGTCAAACAGTATCTTATCATGCAATCCACCATTATACATCAATATCTCTGTCATACAGCATCTTATCATGCAATCCACCAATATACATCAATATCTCTGTCAAACAGTATCTTATCATGCAATCCACCATTATACATCAATATCTCTGTCATACAGCATCTTATCATGCAATCCACCATTATACATCAATATCTCTGTCATACAGCATCTTATCATGCAATCCACCATTATACATCAATATCTCTGTCATATAAAACGTAATGTGTTCACGGATCAGTCATAAATCAAAGCAACAATGGTTCATAAATGTGACCTGAATGTATCTTTATTAAAGACAAATTAATTGCTGCCATGCTAAAGCCAGGGTAATAATATCCAAAGTCCATTGGAAGTGCATAGAAATGTTAGATAATAAAATGCACTATACAAGAAAGGAATATTATTATTATCATTACATTGACGATTTTAGCCTTCTTTAATGCTTGAATATCCTTAACATGAACTGATGAAAGACATTTAATGGTACTCCATTCAAAATTTGAGCATTTCCCCTCTTTGTGCTTTGCAGAAGTACATTTCTATGGCAACTCTTCAAGAAAGAAAGAGTCAGTTTTGCAAAATTCTCTCAAGTGGTTCCCTGCTATAATCTTATCCCATGGTACAGGCTAGCCTACCTTTGGCAAGACAGCTTTGGTGAGAAAGAACATGGCTTTGACATTCAAGTTGAAAGAAAAATCAAAGTCCTTTTCCTCAGTGTCTAGTACTGTCCCATTGAAGACAAATCTAGGAGATGCAGCAGAGCAACAAAAACATGAAAATTTGAGATTTCTTTTAGTATAAATGATCAGGATTGACTGCTTGTTTTTTGTGACACCATTAAAAATTCATCTCACAGTACAGTATAGCTTCGAGATTAGCTCGGATGCATGTAGTTTCAACTGTGCCCCTCAAAGCAGTCAATAATTGTATATTTACCCAATGAATAAATACTAAACCAAGATAACTCAGGCTAGGATCCATGTAAAATGCATGTTATACTGAAATCATTGAATACTAAACCAAGATAACTCAGGCTGGGATACATGTAAAATGCATGTTATACTGAAATCATTGAATACTAAACCAAGATAACTCAGGCTAGGATCCATGTAAAATGCATGTTATACTGAAATCATTGAATACTAAACCAAGATAACTCAGGCTAGGATCCATGTAAAATCTTCAATCTCCAATCTCCACATTTTATTGTCCAAGAAAGGAAATTTTTGCCCAATTGATCGTGGGCCCGGCAACCACTGAGCAGCGCCAGATCGATGTTGCTCTATCTTTTTCAATTCTTGAACGCCAAAGAAGGTAGCAGTAACTCCCATCTTTTAACGTGCATGTTATACTGAAATCATCGAATACTAAGGCAAGATAAGTCAGGCAAGGATCCATGTAATATGCATGTTATACTGAAATCAATAAATACTCAATGGGTTTACAAAAACTTCAGATTCCTTTACAATTTCAGGTTGCATAATGATGCACTGCAAGTTTCATCTCAAGAAAGAGCCATTTGTGTGGCTTAAAAGAAACATATGTAAAGAGGAATTTACCCCGCACAGTTGAACAGAATGTCAATTTTTGGAATTCCTGCAACAAAGGTTCCTATTTCTTCTTTGTTAGTGACATCTAATTTACTCAAGATAAGACCTGGATATGAGAGAGAGAGAGAGAGAGAGAGAGAGAGAAGGGAGGGGAGTCAGACAGAAATATAGACAATAATACCATAGAGATAAAAAAAATTGGATTGTGACAGAATAAGCAGACAAGATTAAAAAGAAATCAAATTTCAGAGCAACTGCTATAATAAACCCCACCCTGGCATCCTAACCCTAAGTACCAGATACTGCTCCACCTAGGGAATGGTCTTCACTTAATTATAAAATTATGGTTTCCTACATAAAATTCAATACTGAGAATGATGTGCCTAAAGTGCTCATGTTTTATGTTTCAGGGACTGTCTAGAAGATGTCTTTAGTGATTTTCTCACTGTAATTGGCAGCTAGAGCATTTCTTTCATTCAATATCAAATACAACATCATATTTTGCGTATGAGGTGTTGAGGGAAAATGTTGTTGAATACTGGAGGTGCCCAATATTTAACTGTAATGAGCAACATATTTAATATACATTCTTCAGAAGCATAAAATATATAAGAACATAATATTTTCTTTCTGAATGCATTCAATATAAATTCTACTTAAGAAACCAAACATTAATATTATGGGCACCTGAAAGAGAGTGCAGCCTTAAATCAAATCCTCACAGGCCAAAGGTAAATGAGCAAAATATCTTATAATTTGCTTTCTAAGGTTTGCTGACTGAGATGTGTAGATGAACCTGTGGGCCCTTTGAGAATGTATACTAGGCCCAGTGATGTTATAGTTCTTAATTGATATAATTTTAATTTCATTATAACAAATTTTCTTCCCCCCCCCATAAAAAAAAAAATAAAAATGGTCAACTACAAAGTTATCGCTGAAATGCAAAAAAAAAAACAACCAAAAAAACCCCATAAAAATAAAAAACATAAAAATAAAAAACAAAACAAAAACAAAAACAAAAACAACAAAGCAAAAACAAAAACCTGTTGCATCCTAAGATATACATGTAAGTTTAAGGCACATTTTATCGAGTGGAAAATTGCCTGTTGTATCAAGCATGACCTACTGAATGGACTTTAACTTAGCCATTTCCTGGCCTGTCAGACTTGGAGTTCCTATCTCTTTTTTTGGTACAATATATTCACAGGGTTCACTGAACAAGGGTAAAGTCAGGTAAAATTGGCCTTATAATATGGGTCAAATATAGGTGCCAAAATTAAAATAAACATTCTGAGGTAGCGTAGCAAAATGAAGTGGCACAATAAAACAAATAAAGAATGAAATATGATTAATATTGTCAGTATTGTGTTCTGGACCATGTCTTTTCAGGCCACCCTGTCTAGCTACTTCAGGGTCAGGACTTTAAACTGATCAGCTCAGGTATCGTGGAATGCTGGTTGAAGTAAAATGGGTTTCATTTTAGCTTTACAGAGTCCTCCTGATAGAAACATTAGTCTGGTTTGATGATTCTACGGTTTTCTACCTCTTACTTATGATAAACAACAGGACTCTGCTTCTTTAAAGACATTCCTCTACTGGAATATGCTTGTTCTTTTCTTTGATAATTTAATTGCCACATCAATACCTAAGTGTGCAGCCCTTGGTCATATGTCATTAGACTGGAACTCTAACCAAAGAATATCTGAATATGTCTTAAATGAGCAAGTGTAGGTTGGTTTGTTATTCAAAACATTTTTATTTCTGAGAAAGAATTTGACATAAAAATTGCTACTTAAGTCATTACAACTGATCATACATCTTAATAGTAACATAGTAATCAATCTTAGCTACAATTTACCTTCTGTATCCTTCAGTTCATTAAGCTTTGCAAGATTGATGTCTGTAGCATGGACGATAGCTCCTTCATGGGCAAACATCTGTCATTTAATTTTTAAAAAAAAGGAAAAAAGGGAATGTAAACTCTAAGAGGTATTCCATATAGAGATATAAGTATCCATCATCTAAGAAACTGTACATATACTCTCAGACTACATTTGGCTGAAAAAAACTCCTTCTTTCCCAGTACATCTGCCTGTGGAACCGGCATTGAGTAGCTCTAAAACCATGAAAGAGAATGAAAGGGGGAGGGGGACACAGCAATGTTTACTTAAAATGCTCTGCCACTGCTCCCCCCCCCCAATCCATCGTTTTCAGCTCCCTTCTTTATCTTCTCTATTTTCCAGCTGATTGATTCTGTTTGTTTTACATGATAGGGGTTGGTAGGGGCTTTTGACTCTGTCTCAAAGGGGGGGGGGGGGGGGTAGTATTCCATGCAATTCAGGGAAGTATTATCAACAACCAGAGGACATGGATCTCGTTTCAGGACATTCCACCGCAGTAGTCAGGTATATGCTTCCTCCTTCTTCTCAAGAACTTGCAAAGACTTTTAAAATAACCATCCACAGGACCCAGTCCAATTCCCCTCTCTTGATGCCTTCAGGTTTTTCTTGAGTGGGATGCAGAAGAAAAGCCTACTGCACTATGTTTTTACTTAATGTATGTATATACGCACCTGCACAAAAGGGAATGAAGTTTAAAAAAGCATGAAACGATTAGGACGTGTGTGAAGCTCTACATGCACACACATCTACAGTGCGTTATCTTCAGCATCTTAAAGCAGCACTTAACTGGAAGATGATGAAGAAGAACCCTTCTATTTGTGGGAAGTTACATTGTATGGCAGAGATTTCATAATGATCTGGAGGATCTGAGAATACATTCTGCAGACATGTCGAGTCTCACGCCTACGCATTAGGCGTGAGACTCCTGCATTGGGGGCTCTTGCTCATCCCCCAAAATCTCTTCCTCACGCCTACATCACAGCCTATCCCCCATATATACACTCAACAAAAAAAGAAAGTGAACACTTTTTCAAGTTCAGATTTTTCATAGAAGACTGTTTTAAAAAAAATCAGTATATCATATATCAAATGAAAGGAAATTTAATAGTCTTTTGATATGGTAGGTAAACATTAAAAAAACTTTACGCATGAGTAAACACATTCGTTTTTCTCTTCCAAGGTACAAAAGTAAAAATTGCAAAAATTGGCAGTTTGCCATTCATCGTAAATGCCCTTCCACAACAATGGGAACAAAAGATCAAACTAACACATTGAGAGACTTGCCTGAAATTACATAATTGAGCCTTTGCTCTATTCCCACCTCACTCCTCTTCCCACCCCACCCCTCTACCCCCCCCCCCCCCCCTCAAAAAAAAAAAAAAAAAGGAAAAGGAAAAGAAAAGAGAGCAGCTTTTGTTACATCCAAATTTAAATGACATCAGGAGCAGCCACATTAGTGATTGAATTACCCAAATATGTCTTTTTTTAATTTATTCATGACTTCATGAATTTATGAACTTATAAGGCAAATGTAATGACAGTGTACATGCATGGTTACTGTGTTGTGTAGTCTGTGGAATTGAGTGCACTGCATTTCCAGGGAGCACTAATGTTATATTCAATAGCGTACCCCGAAATGCATTGTCCTTAATCTCCACGGCATGCTATGCCACTGTGGCTGTTCTATGATTCATTTTAGATTTGCAGAAGAATGATTTTCATTTCAAGGGCAACGAAGCATACAAACTTTAATCAGCCTTTTTGTAATTTCCAGTGCAATATGACGGTGACTTTCAAGTTGCTTGACTCAGGAAAAAAAAAAATGGCTGCATGTTTTAAACTTTTAGTTTGGCGATTTGGAACAATTGAATGAATGTGTTCACTCATGCATAAAAGAAAACTCATTTATGTTTACCTACCAGGGTGAAATGCACTTAAGTTTACTTACTGAAAAATTGATTAAAAATCAAATTTGGGACATTTAGTCACTCTTGTGTCTACTCCAGATGTCATTTAAAGTTTGGACTTATCAGAAGCTTCCTCTCTTTTTTCCCTTTATTTTTCCTCTTTTTCGGGGGGGGGGGGGGGCCTGGAAAGAGAAAAAACGGATATGTTCACTCATGCGTAAATTTTCTTTTTATATTCGCCTTCCAGATCAAAAGACCATTAAATTTCCTTTAAAATGATATATTGATTTTTATCAAAGTCTTCGATAAAAAATCTGAATTTTGAAAAAGTGTTCACTTTCTTTTTTTGTTGAGTGTATTAATTGTACACAACGCTTGGCGATCTCACATTTCCCTGCCTAAAATCTCACGCATTGCTGGTCTTTGACCTGGCGTCTCTGCATTCTGTTGCATGGCAACGAATATCGTGATATTTCTAGTTCCAGTCTAGATTGGGAAATATCGGTAGCAGCTTTTAGTTTCTATGTTTCCATAATTTTCTTCAGTTTCCATAGATATTTTCAATATTTTGGAACAGTTGGAACAAAAGTGAGTCTCAAATTGTGCTGAACTGTAATTAGAACTTGAAGTTAAATAACTCAAAGTGATGATATTGACAAATCCGGTGAATGATAAAAAAATGAAAACAACCAGCATGTGTGCAAATTTGTCAGATGTCAGCCTGTCGTGAAACATTTTGTCAGCTCTATGACATGATTTGACATCTCCGTAGATCACCGACAAGAGTTATGACTGTCATGGAGTTGGTCTGATACTATGGGCCCTAACAGTTCAGTTAGTATTACTATCAGTATCACACCGGCAAATGCCTGGCATGCCTGGCCTGGACTCGCTTTTTCCAAGAATGATATTTCCAAAATTTTTGAATAAAAAAATGAATCTGCATATCATGGCAAATTGAATGATACACAGTCACAATTTCAAACATCTACAGAAGCTTATAATAAAAAAATTAAGGGCTGGTTGTCGCAAAAGGAAGTCTTCCCACTGGTTGCCATGGAAACTACTGAATAAGACCCTCCCTCCATTTTCGTATTGCAATAGATAGATAGATAGATATTTATTCATTTTTCTTTCCATATGTTACATACAACTTTGCATACGATCAGTGTTATATATTACAATGCAAACAAAATCACAACAGTATAATGAAGTGGATTAAAAGAAAGTTGAGGAGACCTTAGTAAAAGCAGAGCTTGTAAGGTGTAAGGTCCCCTCTGAACCAGCTTACATGTTTAACTGAGCTTGTATATAGTGGCGTTATTAATGTAATAATACTGTAACTACCTAAGAATACAATATGAAAGAGATGGAGAAAAGAAAACACAGGCTATATACAAAAGAGGAGGGAGGAGGGGGGACTATAGATTTATGAATAACAAGACGGGCGAGAAGAGAGTCTGAAAGAAAATATGAGAAATGATAAAAAAATAGGAGTACAGCACATCGACAACAGGTACATCACAGGACAAGTACAAAAACACATGGAAAATGAAAAACAAAAGGTTGACAATCTACAAATTATTTTGTTAGACGAAGAATATAAAGAAAAGGAATTACCCACGAGTACATCAAAGGCATCAATATAACTACATCAGAATACCAATACTCTAAGAGTCACAATAATCATCAAGAAGATAAGCCTAAAGTGTACGCTTAAATGAAGAGAGACTAACAGATTGCTCAACACTAGAATCAAGAGAGTTCCAGAACCTGGGTCTAGTACAAACCAATGTATGGCAGAGTGACCTAACTTCGCGCAGGTCCAAACTTCGCACACAGGGCAATATCTCAAAAACTAGAAAAGACTGAAAAACTGGTAGCACCAACGGAAAGAGCACCCTAAAATTACCCTGGAAGTCACTTTCCTTTTGAAATTAGAGAAGGAATTTTGAAATTATGAATGAAAAATCGGCAAATTTGGCAGCATTTTGCGTTCATTCTGACAAAAACTGGACTTGTCGACAAGGGTCTAGAATTCCTCTTTTCGAGAGACGATGTCATCAAAATTGTAAGTAAAATGTGGGTAGGCACTTTTGAGGCGACTGTAAAGTGAGGGGTAAAAATAATCATGTCTGAGAAGTTAAGACTAGAAATGAATCCGGGTATAAATGGATAAAGTGCACCGATTGTCTCGTCAACTGCTCGTGGCGCAGTGGTCAAAGCCACTGTCAGAGCACGATATATTACTAGCCATGCTAGTCAAGGGTTCGAATCCCAGTGACGCTGGCAATTTTTTTTTGTCGTTATGAAATTGATGACAATGGCGTTTATTCCGTTGACAAAATAGTTAAAGTATGATAGATATTCTTCAATCAAGTCGCTGAAAGAAGAACTTCGCTGTGACCCTCACTTCACAGTCGCCTCAAAAGGGCCTACCTAAAATGTGGTATCAAATTATTCAGCGGCATTTTACCTTCCTAGTAATTCGATTATCTTACCTTTTATGGATCTCTATTTTGTATTAATCACTTGAAAACTGGCGTGCGCGAAATTAGGTCTCGTTATTTTTGTAACACTTTTCCAGGTCCAGAGCGGTGTGATACGACATCAAATTTTGCGATCGCGATATCTCGTGAATTCTTTGTAAATAACATGTTCTTCTTGCGCCCATTTGAAATCTAACAGTTAAAACTTTGCTTTGCCTTTGGTGTCATTTAAATCAGAATAAATTTTGGTAAAAATTGAGAAATTATGGATCAAAAATTGCCTTCATTAAAAAATTAAAATGTGCATGAACTATGGTCCCCCCCCCCCCATCTATTAAAACAAAATTTTGACCTTACTTTGGGTAAGTGAAATGCAGAAGCATTTCGTGTAACATGGTGATGAACCTGATTATTTTTCTGAAAAATGTTGGCCAAAGCCAGTGGTAGGCATGGTAGCAGAGCTACCAAGTCTCACGCATTGTGCGTGAGACTCACGCATTCAGGGTCCGTCTCACGATCTCACGCATGGCACCCATTTTTCTCACGCATCGGGACCCGACAGAAAAAAAAAAAAGTAGCATTATTCGCTAGATTATACGCACTGATTAAAGTGATAGTTGCAATTGAAGGTATTTTTACCTTTTGTCTTTCAAAATAAGTAAAAAATAGTCACTTAAGTATGCACCAGATCGCACCATTAAGAGCTAAAAATTGAAAAAGCTCCCTACCGTGGGAGGGGGGTGTCCCCCCTCCCACACCCTCCCCCCGCTCGGTCGCTTCGCTCCCTCGCCGAGACGCCAAGTCATGAAAATCTCACTCATAAAATTGGGGGGAACTTGGCATCTCTGTGGTAGGACACCAGAATTGAAGCCATACATCATTGTACTTGAGAGCACCCAGTTGAAAGTGATATATATCTTGCAGCTTTAAACTTCTTTGCCTATAAAAACGGTGGGTTGCTGAGCTCACGAAAGCTTACAATTTGCTAGTGTAGATTTCTAACGTTAGGTGCCAGCTGCCCAGTGCCTACTGCGGATCTTCTGCCGGTATCTACCCGGGGCCATCCGCACCGATTGCATTGCATACGCACCTTGCTTTGAAAGTCAGTGCAAGATCAGTCAAGAGAGCTAATGAAAATGTTGAAATAATATAGAGTCTAGGGCTAGAAAAAATTTACCAGAGCAGTGGCTCTTCCTATGCCTTGAGCAGCTGCCGTTACAACCGCAACTTTTCCAGTTAGACGACCCATGCCTGAAGCATCTGCATATATTATCGGGATTGCTTCGAAGTACCGTACGTAGCGGTATACATACCAAAGGAGACACCCCTTCTTTGGTCACACCCCCGGCCCCGGCCCCATGAAGCCATCTCTCAGCGCACAACGTGTTATCGCGATAGCGCAAAATCCCTCTTTCATCTGATATGTAACTGTTAGAGAGCGAGTTCGAGCAATCTGCTGTAGTATACAGTACAGTCCCACACATTTGTTCTTAAGCTTTGTGCTGTCTTACGTAACCGAATACAAGGGAGGACCAATCTGAAATTAGGCATCAAATATGGCACTGCCCGACCACAGAGTGATCTCAATCCAGAGTCACGTTGTCTCAGGATATGTTGGGAACAAGTCTGCAGTCTTTCCAATGCAGGTAACAAAGACAAAAGTCAAAAGACTAACTCTAAGTCTAACAAGGTTAGGCATTGGAGATTCACTTTAATTTTTTAGTCGTTGGAAAATTAACACTTACACTATGAGTATGACTAACATGACTAAAAAAATAAAGTGAATCTCCCGTGCCTAACCTTGTTAGAGTTAACAGTTAGACTTCTGACTTTTGTCTTTGTTTTCTTTGCTGTTTTTTTTTAATTGAGGTTGGTATAGATCTACCTTGTGAAGAAATAAATTTATATTCTTAGTATCATCTGATCATGAGTATGGTGAGCTTAAATTTGGCAATGATTGGTGCGCTGTCATTTGCTAGTTTTCTTCTTTTCAAATAAACAAACATGTTAATGAATATGTATTTTTAAAATATGGTAGTGAAAAAGGATGCAATAAAAGTTTTGTTTATTGTTTAGACTTTAGAGTAAGGCAGTGTATACAGCCACACGCGTGTGTCTTTAACTTACGGCCACACGCGTGTGGTTGTATCCACAGCATCGATATGAGGATACAGCCACACTTGTCTGAATTCCCACTTGAAGTCTGTACCGCGACAGCTATCGCTAGTGTGCACTGCACAAGCATGACAAGCGATGTGTATTCATGCGATGGTATGTGTTGCGACTTGCAAAACTTGAATCGTCGCAAAGGTTTTATCTCTCGATTTCATTTATTATACAAACAATATTTTCCCCTCATTCTCATCTGGTCAGCAAGCAGGTGACAATATAGTACAATATTGTTTGTATTTCAGTGAATTTCAAGAGATTAAAACCTTCGTGACGATCCAAGTTTTAGGGTTTGGCAACACAGACACATCGCTTGTGCAGTGCAGTGCATACATACACACTAGCGATAGCTGTAGCGGTGCAGAGTATAAGTGGGAATTCAGTGAGTGTGGCTGTATCCTCATGTCGATGCTGTGGATACAACCACACACGTGTGGCCGTAAGGTAAAGACACACGCGTGTGGCTGTATACACTGCCTTAGAGTAAAGCCCCCAGATTTCTGTTTTCTAAAATGCAAATTCCATGTTCTGTGGTGTTCTTAACTTCAAATTCCATATTCTTCGGTGGCATGTACAAAACTAGACCGAAGTGTTCTGTCTCTAACAGTCGTTGTTAGCCTCTTATAATGGTAGGGTCGGCACTCCTCCTTTTCAGAAAAAAAAAAAGAGGAGTAAAAAAAAAAAGGAGGAGTGCAGACCCTACAATTATAAGAGGCTAACGACGACTGTTAGAGACAGAACACTTCGGTCTAGTACAAAACATGACAAAGCAATCGTAAATAGTAAAAATCTAAAGAAAAAACAACCAAACGTAAGTTACCCTAATACATGTATATTGCACTGCAGTATACATGAAGATGCAACTGAAGCTTCGTGAACACATGCTAAACACTGGGGACAGCTTTGATCCACTCATCTAGTCTAGATTCTAGACGTCGGTGTACTTGTTATTTCTCTCCATTTGCTTCATTCTCCATCCCCTGCGCGCCTTCCCCAGTGATCGCGCTATCCCCTCTTTCACGCCGTCGGTGTACTTGTTATTTCTCTCCATTTGCTTCATTCTCCATCCCCTGCGCGCCTTCCCCAGTGATCGCGCTATCCCCTCTTTCACGCCGTCGGTGTACTTGTTATTTCTCTCCATTTGCTTCATTCTCCATCCCCTGCGCGCTATCCCCTCTTTCACGCCCTTCGGCTGTTTTCATTTCGGGCGTAGAGGTCAAAAGATTGTGTTATTGATCAACAACGTAACTGAAAAGTAGAACAGTCCTGGCAAAGGACTACCACTCATCATGTGTACACGGTCAATGAATTGACCTTGTCCCGCAAAAGTGACAATTCTGTACCAAAACTACATAGCATGCTTTTCTGTTGGTTACTCGACGGAATGCTGTCGACCTACGAGTCTGATAAGCGTCAGTATTCTTCTTAAAATTCACCATTTTCAGTTCATTCATCAGATATGAAGCAGAAAGGGGAAAATTGAGAGCCTCAGGAACATTGCTGGTAAGTAGAATCCAAACTTTTCTTCCCTATTATAGAAGATCTAAGTCAATGTATTTTGCGATCGCGTCGGCAATTAGTTTCGCTATTCAAAACGGCGTTTTGATCTACGGGTGGTTTGATTCAGATTTTTTTGCTGATGTACGGTTTTGGTTTTATTGGATTTTGCTTGTTTTACAGTTTTTCGCTGTATTTTTTGTAATTCATATTTCTTTGAAATCACGTGAATTCCGTGAATTCTGTGTACTTCCCGAATTCCGTAAAATTTTTCTGTTTTTAACATGGAAAACTGAGGACTTTACTTTAGAGGCTTAACCAAAACATTTGTATGCAAAATTTTGGCAAATTACAAGCTAAAACGTGTACATGTATATCAAAGTATACATTTTACACACCCGTAGGTCAAAACGGCGTTTTGAATTGCGAAACTAATTGCCGACGCGAATGCGAAATACATTGACTTAGATCTTCTATAATAGAGAAGAAAAGCTTTGATTTTACTTACCAGCAATGTTCCTGAGGCTCTCAATTTTCCCCTTTCTGCTTCATATCTGATGAATGAACTGAAAATGGTGAATTTTAAGAAGAAAACTGACGCCTGTCAGACTCGTAGGTCGACAGCATGCTGTCGAGTAACCAATATAAAAGCATGCTATGTAGTTTCGGTACAGAATTCTCACTTCGCAGGACGAGGTAAATTCATTGACTTAGTACAAAGGATGAGTGATTTTACAGTATCTTTTAATAAATAAGGGCATGGGTCTGAAAACTACAGCATATGTCTTTGAATATGCTTTGTCTGCTGTGGCAGAATTAAGTTATTTTTTGAGATGTTGTAATTACTAGAGAAACTCTCCTAGGAAAAATTTTTCTCCACATCTTTTGTTATAATATGAAATATAATATTCATGCATACATTGTAAACAAGGATAAATTACTGATTTCATGAACATGTAGAAAAGATAGATCCAAATTATTTTTTAATCTGTGTAGTTTCCCTTTTCACCAGCCATAACCTACATGTGTCCAACAACAAGCCAGCTAGTGCTGATTTTAATAGTCAAGAAATTAGACTTATGAAGGTTTTGAGAAACTGGCCTCAAGAGTATGAGTAGAGAATAGTGACTGTAGTGTGGGGTAATGTCTTTCCCATCAGTGTTCCCATTCTGTGTTGTTTTTCCATTAATAATAATAATAATACAGGGTATTTATAATGCGCCAATTCCACATGACTAATGTGCTCAAGGGCGCATAGTTGACAAGTTGTGAGCCAGTAACCAACTTGTACTCATTAAGGGAACTTATTACTTTGGTACATGTAACTAGGATGGTATTTCCTTTTTTATTTACTCAGTGTACATGTCAATGATATCCATTTCCATAAAAAATGAAGAAATGATATGGTACAACACTACAACCACCCCTGTTTGATGTCACCTTGTCCCTTTTCTGTCTTTATGATCTTCAAGGTTTTAGGTTATGAAGTTGATGCTATTAATTATGTCCAGCTATGCTGTCATACTGGCTACAAACATTTCCACCCTGTTTGATGTCACCTTGTCCTTTTTCTGTCTTAATGATCTTCAAGGTTTTAGGTTATGAAGTTGATGCCATTAATTCTGTCCAGCTATGCTGTCACACTGGCTACAAACATTTCCAAGGACAAGTATTGAATGATTCTGATTTGAAGACGCTCTTTGAAGGCCTTAAGCTGAATGATATCCATCGTTACTCCCATCTTCTTACAGGTATTCATGAGAAAAACTCATTTGAGCTAATTCTTTGCTCAGATTAAAACAGTCCTTATACAAGCTTAATAAAAAAAAAAAAAATGATTTGAAAGAAACAGAAAAAACAGACAAGTGTTTTCCCAATTATCTGTGATCTTGGATACGTAGTAAGGTATTTATGAATTTTAAAAGTTTTAATCACTATATATGGAACCTCAGAATGGAGAATTCTTAGTTCTACTGTGGTTTAGTGTCAAACAACTCTTATATTCATTCCAATATTGATATGATAAAGTGTCATTTCAGTTTGCAAATTACTCATACGAGCTATACACACATATATGCTAACCATGATATATTTTGAGTAGAGCCTGGGAGAAAGTCTTGAAATACAGAATTGTAAACAAATGGGAAATTGTTTTCCCTGTATAATTATGTTGCCTGGGTTTACCACCAATTTGCTCTCACATTCACTACACATGAGGAAAGAGTACTGGAAAAACCTGAACGGATGAAGACAAAATGAAATCTCTGAGATTAACATACGTTCACTGATTGCAAATTTCAAACATTCACTTCTTTCCACTTATTTGTTTGAGTTAGTAGATTTGTTCAACTTTCTATCAAACTATTTCCCTTATTATTCCATTTTCCCTCTTTTATGTAGTATTGAATACAGTATGGAGAAATTTTTGTTGTCATATAAAAAGGGGAAAGGGGATTTTTTTCTTTCTTCTTCACTGTACATGATGGAAGATGGTCACTTCTTGTTATGAAAGAAACACAGTTGTTGTAATTTTATGATTTCTTTTGTGTAACTTATTGAAAGTTTATTTTCTTTCCCTCTCTTACTAAAAAAAAAAAGAGTAAATAGATAAAAGGTTCAGTAGGGACAAGAGTGTAAGAAGTTATTATTTTTGTCTAATTTCAAAAGAATTTTGTTGAGAAGCAGATAATGCTTTACAAGCATAACTTTAGATCTCTCTTATAAAAGGGATTGATACTGTTCAGTGGTGTTTTATAAGTGGTCTGTGTAAGCCTTGATGCACTATTCAACATAGGGGTTTGTCACAAAGTTACTTGTTCTGCTGTACAATTAGATTTCTTTATTTTAGAAAAAAAATTGATGCTTTTTGAATCTTAATTTTTGTTTTGCCAATGTGCAGCATCATTCATGTATATAAATTTACAAGGATGTTTTTTCTTACTTCTAATCAAGAAGATTTAACAAATCAACCACATCCTACAGTTCATCATCCTTGACACCATTTTACCTTGGATCTGAATTCAATCTGTTTTCAGGTTACATTGGATCAGATTCATTCCTCTATGAAGTGATACATGCTGTGAAGGAACTGAAAGAAGCTAACCTTGGATCAGAATTCAATCTGTTTTCAGGTTACATTGGATCAGATTCATTCCTCTGTGAAGTAATACAAGCTGTGAAGGAACTGAAAGAAGCTAACCTTGGATCTGAATTCAATCTTTTTCAGGTTACGTTGGATCAGATTCATTCCTCTATGAAGTAATACAAGCTGTGAAGGAACTGAAAGAAGCTAACCTTGGATCTGAATTCAATCTGTTTTCAGGTTACGTTGGATCAGAATCATTCCTGTATGAAGTCATACAAGCTGTGAAGGAACTGAAAGAAGCTAACCTAGACATCTGAATTCAATCTGTTTTCAGGTTACATTGGATCAGAATCATTCCTGTATGAAGTCATACATGCTGTAAAGGAACTGAAAGAAGCTAACCCAGGCATCTGAATTCAATCTGTTTTCAGGTTACGTTGGATCAGAGTCATTCCTCTATGAAGTGATACAAGCTGTGAAGGAACTGAAAGAAGCTAACTTAGACATCTGAATTCAATCTGTTTTCAGGTTACATTGGATCAGAGTCATTCCTCTATGAAGTAATACAAGCTGTGAAGGAACTGAAAGAAGCTAACTTAGACATCTGAATTCAATCTGTTTTCAGGTTACGTTGGATCAGAATCATTCCTCTATGAAGTGATACAAGCTGTGAAGGAACTGAAAGAAGCTAACTTAGACATCTGAATTCAATCTGTTCTCAGGTAACGTTGGATCAGAGTCATTCCTCTATGAAGTAATACAAGCTGTGAAGGAACTGAAAGAAGCTAACCAAGACATCTGAATTCAATCTGTTCTCAGGTTACGTTGGATCAGAGTCATTCCTCTATGAAGTAATACAAGCTGTGAAGGAACTGAAAGAAGCTAACCAAAATATCTGAATTCAATCTGTTTTCAGGTTACGTTGGATCAGAGTCATTCCTCTATGAAGTGATACATGCTGTGAAGGAACTGAAAGAAGCTAACCAAAATATCGGAATTCAGTCTGTTTTCAGGTTACATTGGATCAGAGTCATTCCTCTATGAAGTGATACAAGCTGTGAAGGAACTGAAAGAAGCTAACCAAAATATCTGAATTCAATCTGTTTTTAGGTTACATTGGATCAGAGTCATTCTTCTATGAAGTGATACATGCTGTGAAGGAACTGAAAGAAGCTAACCAAAATATCTGAATTCAATCTGTTTTCAGGTTACATTGGATCAGAGTCATTCCTCTATGAAGTGATACAAGCTGTGAAGGAACTGAAAGAAGCTAACCAAAATATCTGAATTCAATCTGTTTTTAGGTTACATTGGATCAGAGTCATTCTTCTATGAAGTGATACATGCTGTGAAGGAACTGAAAGAAGCTAACCAAAATATCTGAATTCAATCTGTTTTCAGATTACATTGGATCAGAGTCATTCCTCTATGAAGTGATACAAGCTGTGAAGGAACTGAAAGAAGCTAACCAAAATATCTGAATTCAATCTGTTTTCAGGTTACGTTGGATCAGAGTCATTCCTCTATGAAGTGATACAAGCTGTGAAGGAACTGAAAGAAGCTAACCAAAATATCTGAATTCAATCTGTTTTCAGGTTACGTTGGATCAGAGTCATTCCTCTATGAAGTGATACAAGCTGTGAAGGAACTGAAAGAAGCTAACCAAAATATCTGAATTCAATCTGTTTTTAGGTTACGTTGGATCAGAGTCATTCCTCTATGAAGTGATACAAGCTGTGAAGGAACTGAAAGAAGCTAACCAAAATATCTGAATTCAATCTGTTTTCAGGTTACGTTGGATCAGAGTCATTCCTCTATGAAGTGATACAAGCTGTGAAGGAACTGAAAGAAGCTAACCAAAATATCTGAATTCAATCTGTTTTCAGGTTACGTTGGATCAGAATCATTCCTCTATGAAGTGATACAAGCTGTGAAGGAACTGAAAGAAGCTAACCAAAATATCTGAATTCAATCTGTTTTTAGGTTACATTGGATCAGAGTCATTCCTCCATGAAGTAATACATGCTGTGAAGGAACTGAAAGAAGCTAACCTTGGATCTGAATTCAATCTGTTTTCAGGTTACGTTGGATCAGAATCATTCATGTATGAAGTCATACATGCTGTGAAGGAACTGAAAGAAGCTAACCTAGACATCTGAATTCAATCTTTTTCAGGTTACGTTGGATCAGAATCATTCCTCTATGAAGTGATACAAGCTGTGAAGGAACTAAAAGAAGCTAACCCAGACATAACATATGTGTGTGATCCAGTACTAGGAGATGCTGGTCATTTCTATGTACCTAAGGAACTGATGCCCATCTATAGAGATCAACTTCTACCTCTAGCTGATATCATCACTCCAAACCAGTTTGAAGCAGAGTGAGTTAAGAAAATAAATGGGATAATGCTAATGCTATGTCGAGCATTGTACATGTATGTGTGTTTTTTAGTATGGTACATTTTACTTTACAGATTTACACTGGTGATATGTATACTTAGACTAAGATTAGAAGCCATAATTCACATTAGGATTTCTAGAATGTATCAAAGAATATTTTATTGTATTCTGTGTTTGCCTTCTTTTTTTCTTTTTTACTTCTCTGATCCCCAAAGAACTTTTAATTTGAGAAAAGGGGCTTAATTAGTACAGTCATTTTCATCTTAGTCATTATGTCCCATAGTCTCCTGGGGATAATGGCACTACTGACTTCCTGCCATCTTGTCATGTTTTTGTCATGTTCTTTGCCATACTTTTGGAATTACCAAAGGACAGGCCGGTCCATTTCTTTGATATTGTCTTCTCTTTTTTTCCACTGTGTCCCCCCTATTTTTCCCTTTCTTGATACAGTGCCCTGCATGTAACACTTATTGGTACCCTTTTCATTTGGATCTTTGCATGCATGACTGAATAACAAACAATCTTTAGAAGACTGCAAAATATCACTTGCGCCAAGCCCAAGTGGATGGGTGAAGAATAAAACTGATGACGAACCATAATACTTGTGCTACTTACAAAGGACTGAACATAAGTAATTGCTGCCAAATCAGGCAAGCCCTTAAATTGTAGGCAAGTACAACAAAGACACAGATTTCCATTGTTGTCATTGTTAGCTAACAAACAAAAGTCATAACCAACGAGATAAATTTCATATATCACATTGGATTAATGTGCACTCGGTGATAATGATGATGACGATGATGATGATGATGATGATGATGATGATGATAATAATGATGCTGCTGATCAGTGGCGGCGATTTCATGTAACAAGGGGGGGAGGGAAACGTGGAAGGCCTCTGCCGAAAATCTGTTTCGAAAGTGAGAGGGCGATGATCATTATTATGCGAGCGAGCGAAGCAAGCGAGTTAAAAATAACCACAAAAAATAATGACAGAAGCCTGATTTTGCCATCAAAATGTATTCTAGGCCTATAAAATATTGAAGTGGTTGGCCTAAAATAGGTCACCTGACTCAAAATAGAAAAGTAAAAATTAAGCTTTAAAAATCGAGAGGGGACGATCCCCCCAGAAAAAAATATCTAGGTGGAGGGACATTCCCTCCCCCGGGATTGCTGCCCTCCTATGCTGCTGCTGATGATGATAATGACGATGATGATGATGATGATGATGATGGTCGTGCTGGTGGTGGTGGTAAAAATTGTTGGGGAATCACCACTTAAACATTCAGTGATGCTTGGCAAAAAAAATCGATGCATAATCTGAAAAGGAAAATGTTAACATTGCATTATGAGTTTTTTGCTCTGTGTGTGTGGGGGGGGGGGGGGGTGGGGGTGTGTGTGTGTGTGTGAGGGGTTTGTGTAAGTGTGGGTGTGAGGTTGTGTGTGGGTGTGTGCACATAAGTTATAACTTCTTTAAAAAATGGTTTTAATCTTCATCCTGCAGCCACTTGGTGCAAGTGATATTTTGCAGTCCTTTAAAGATTGTCTGTTGTTATTCAGTCATGCCTGCATAGATCCAAATGAAAAGGGTACCAATAAATGCTGGGAGGATAACTCTACCGAGACATATCATGAAACCCATGATTAAATGTTCATACTTCAAACAAGACAACTTCAAACTGATGGGACATTTTTTCTGACTCACTCTCTATATACCTCTCAATTAGCAATATGATCCCTGTATGAAATGTTTAAGAATATCTGATAGCATGTCATCACCATTGCTTGAATCCTCCTTTGTTTCTGCATAAGGAATTTACTTAAATATTTGCCTTTAAAAAAATTTCTTTGGTGCATTTATCTCTTGACATTTCTTATGTTTCCCCAGTTAATAATTTTTGTATTAAAAAAAATCTTTGCTTTTAATGTTCCATTTTTTTCTTCAGGTTGTTATCAGGTGTAACCATTACCAATCAAGAATCAGCTTTGAAGGCTTTAGGTGTTCTTCATGATAAAGGTGTTAAGACTGTAGTACTCAGCAGCTATGAAGCAGGCAAGCAAGAAACATTAGTCACTCTTGCTTCAACTTTGAAAGGTTAGTGTTGACTTTTGAGTGTGTTGTTAACCAAGTTATCTTCCATCTTGAATTTGACTATTTACTATGAAACAATGTAGAGAAACAATAGAAAATTTCTTTTCAGTGGACATTGCATACTGCTGCTCACTACTTGTATATTTATTAGCTATTGAGTTTATTAATCCTAATCTGATCTGTCCAAGTACTAAAAACAAAATAAATGTTTGGTGGTACTGCATAATCAGGAAATAGCCTTGAAAACATATACTGAAGCTTTTCGATATGCATTCATTAGAGTAAATCGCATGAGTGAACTGAAAGCTGAAAGTCAAAATAGTAATTAGATCGTAACAAGGGAACACACATGCAGATATGACCAGCTCTGATTGGTTGTCAGATAAAACAAGGACAGATTAGCAATGTTATTTACGACTTCAAGTGCCATTGTGAAGCTCGGTACATGGGGCATACTACTCAACAATTGGCAGATCATATAAGTCATGATGTGTCCCTCTTCATTAGCAACCACAAAGCTAGCGCATGATCACAATCTTTGTGTATGTAAACAAAGAAATGTACATACCACAGTAGAAAGTGCCAATTGGGCTTTACTCACCATTTGCTGAACAACCAAGAGTGCAGAACAATTTTGTTCATCTTGGTTCAAAGTACTCAGCCGAGCGAGAAGCTTCACATGTGTGCGCATGCAGCTCACTGATCCTAGTTTGTGCCGTTAGATTTGTGAGAACAATCACATTATTACAGTAATTCTGTGATAACAAACTGGCAGCAGGCCCACTGTTTTTTTCCTGACAGCCAATCAGAGCTTGTCATATTTTCACGTTTGTTCCCATATTCCGTCTATATTGTTTTGATTTTTGGTTTTCTGTTCATTCATTACATTTACTCTAATGAATACATGTCAAAAATCTTCAGTAAGTGTGTGTGCATTCAATGCTATATTCTGATTAAGTACTAAAAGGGAAACAAAGTATGGGATGATTTACAGTAATCTGTGGGGTATGTTGAAAAGCACAAATGCACAATCAAAGCAAAATGACAAAGTTGAACAAGTTATTATTGTTATGTTTAATCTGTATTGACAGGCAAAGAGAGGAGAGTTTGTTGTCTTGAGTTCCCTCGTCTGGATTGCACATTTACAGGGACTGGTGACCTATTCTCAGCACTTTTACTTGTATGGACACACAAACATCCAGATAATCTGTTGGTAAGACATTGATGTCAGTCTATATTGAAAATTGATTTGTGTGAAAGCAGAAAACTTGAAGAAGGATGTAAGTGAATGTTTGAAAGAAATTAAAACAAAATTCAGAAGGTGTGAAAACAGCTAATTTCTTTTGATGAAATGTATGCAGGAGGACCACATATTTTCAAAATAAGACATCTTTCAAGCCAATTTAAATGGCGTGATTAATGAGTGGAGGGATTAATAATCTATTCCTTTTGAAGTGTGATGAATGAAAGAGTGGATGATTGGATATTTCCATTACATTACATGTTGACAATTAATTTGCTAGGGATATGTTGGGATATTTTTGAGGTAGAAATCATTGAGTTGAAGAAATAGTATTTTCTTGTAATCTTCACTCAAGCATTATCCTTTATGTACATAGTAGTTGTAAATTACTCTTACTTAAACTCAAATATGTTTTTGTGTTTATAGCTTGCTTGTGAGAAAGCACTGTCTACAATGCAATCAGTTCTGAAGCGAACATTAGAGAGTGCTCAAGGTAAGAGAATTGTTATAGATTGTCCATTGATGAGGAGTAATAAAGTCAGTCATGTATATTACAATACCAGAATGTGTGTGTACATTCTCAGTGAACAAACAAACATTTTTTTTTTTCTCAGAATATATCTTTTATTTTCACTTATCTATTTTTTTTAAACAGAAATAAGAGTTCTATTAGTGCTAACTCTTGGAATTAAATTAAATAGATCTGAAACAAATTTATATCAGACATACTATAAAGAAAGATTTTTATTTTAAAGTCGTGCAGTTGCGCAATGTTATCATTATTAGCCATGAAACAGAAGTACATTGTTTTGATTGTCATTTATTTTCATACCTGAAGTTTAGCGATACATTCCCAATTTTGTTATTACATGCATTGTTCTTAATCATCATCATTATCGCCATCATCATAATGATCATTGTCATCTTCCTCATCACCAACACCATTATCATCATCATGATTATGAGTATTTGAGTATTATTATATTGTTGTTTTCTTGATGATCAGGTCTTGCAGGACCAGGAAACGTACCAACCCCTGCCCAGCGTGAACTCCGTCTTATTAAGAGTAAGAAAGATATAGAAGACCCTCCAGCACTCATCCAGGGAAAATACCTAGAGCTTTGATGATGATTGATCAGGTCTTGCAGGACCAGGAAACATACCAACCTCTGCCCAGCGTGAACTCCGTCTTATTAAGAGTAAGAAAGATATAGAAGACCCTCCAACACTCATCTAGGGAAAATACCTAGAGCTTTGATGATGATTGATCAGGTCTTACAGGACCATGAAACATACCAACCCCTGCCCAACGTGAACTCCGTCTTATTAAGAGTAAGAAAGATATAGAAGACCCTCCAACACTCATCCAGGGAAAATACCTAGAGCTTTGATGATGATTGATCAGGTCTTGCAGGACCAGGAAACATACCAACCCCTGCCCAGCGTGAACTCCGTCTTATTAAGAGTAAGAAAGATATAGAAGACCCTCCAACACTCATCCAGGGAAAATACCTAGAGCTTTGCTGATGATTGATCAGGTCTTACAGGACCAGGAAATATACCAACCCCTGCCCAACGTGAACTCCGTCTTATTAAGAGTAAGAAAGATATAGAAGACCCTCCAACACTCATCCAGGGAAAATACCTAGAGCTTTGATGATGATTGATCAGGTCTTGCAGGACCAGGAAACATACCAACCTCTGCCCAGCGTGAACTCCGTCTTATTAAGAGTAAGAAAGATATAGAAGACCCTCCAACACTCATCCAGGGAAAATACCTAGAGCTTTGATGATGATTGATCAGGTCTTACAGGACCAGGAAATATACCAACCCCTGCCCAACGTGAACTCCGTCTTATTAAGAGTAAGAAAGATATAGAAGACCCTCCAACACTCATCCAGGGAAAATACCTAGAGCTTTGATGATGATTGATCAGGTCTTGCAGGACCAGGAAACATACCAACCTCTGCCCAGCGTGAACTCCGTCTTATTAAGAGTAAGAAAGATGTAGAAGACCCTCCAACACTCATCCAGGGAAAATACCTAGAGCTTTGATGATGATTGATCAGGTCTTACAGGACCAGGAAATATACCAACCCCTGCCCAGCGTGAACTCCGTCTTATTAAGAGTAAGAAAGATATAGAAGACCCTCCAACACTCATCCAGGGAAAATACCTAGAGCTTTGATGATGATTGATCAGGTCTTACAGGACCAGGAAATATACCAACCCCTGCCCAACGTGAACTCCGTCTTATTAAGAGTAAGAAAGATATAGAAGACCCTCCAACACTCATCCAGGGAAAATACCTAGAGCTTTGATGATGATTGATCAGGTCTTACAGGACCAGGAAATATACCAACCCCTGCCCAACGTGAACTCTGTCTTATTAAGAGTAAGAAAGATATAGAAGACCCTCCAACACTCATCCAGGGAAAATACCTAGAGCTTTGATGATGATTGATCAGGTCTTACAGGACCAGGAAATATACCAACCCCTGCCCAACGTGAACTCCGTCTTATTAAGAGTAAGAAAGATGTAGAAGACCCTGCAAAACTCTTCCAGGGAAAATACCTAGAGCTTTGATGATGATTGTACTTGGTTCTTTTTTTTTTTTTAAGGAAAAGGAGGATTGGAAAGACTTTTGGATTGTTACTGCAAATGTGGAATAATTCATGATGATTCAAATTGGCATTTACATGTTGGTTTGTAATGCTAGGACTCCCCAGAATAATACTTCTCCAAACCTTTTTCACTGCAATTCCTTTGTGGAGTTTTCTTATTTTTGTGAAGTCCCAATATGTTCTGGAAATTGAAGGTTAATGCAACTTTTGTAATGACATAAATGAATGAAAACAGAGAAATGAGATAAACAATAAATTTTGAACAAAATTTCTGTGGTTAAAGATGTTGTCTTCCCACATCTCCTTCCTCTGAGGTTTCTAGCAAGAGTATATTAATATTTTTATATGAGCAGAAATACACTTGTATTCTAAATCTGTAATATCTTATTTTACCCTCTTATTAGGGAGAAGAATAATGTAATACATGTAAATTGTAATCATTTTATTTTTGTTGTATTTCTTGTCAATTGAAATTTTATGATCAGAGTAATAGAACTGTATATGATTATTAGTGTAAGGATGAGTCATTCATTTACAGAGGTAATGCTATTGTAGTGTCATGAACAGAATGATGTCATATCTGCATAGCTTCATATTATCTGCCATAATGTGAACAGGGTGTGTTATTGTTCTCATGATGTTGAATGATGTTTGTATAAATACTCTGCTACTATTAACTGGGAAGTTTTGTGTTTCCATATTGGTAAAAACCATATATTTTTTTTAAAGGGAGGTACATGTCTCATATTATTTTGTGATGTTAGGTGAAGTGACTATGAGTTACAGAAATTACGATATATGTTATTTGGCTTTGGAGTGATTACAGAATAAATAGTACTATTTACTTGTAATTTCAATGTTTATTTATTGCATCTGGATTGTATAAAAGTCATTGGAATTAAAAATGCAGTCTGGAAATTTTAGGTGTAACAGTTACTTGTAAAGAAATACAAGGTTTATTGCAGTAATGCTCCAAAATGCTGACTGTTTGCCTGGTTTGTGGAAATATGTACAGGGAAACGTGCTCTGGTTTTGGACCAACTGTTAGGAAAGACCACCTGCCTAAAAATACCTCTTTTTTTTTCCTTTTTTTTTTCCTTGAGCCAGTTTTCAAATAACCTACTTTTGAAGACCACTTTTCTTGTCTCCTTCAAGATGTCTTTGCATAATGGTTCTTTATATGAATGTGGGTTTCCTGTCAGTGTTTGATTGCAACCAGTCCAGTAATCCTTGGTTTACAGAAACACAATGTAGTATGTGAGATCAACAAAGTAGTCTGTGAGTTCAGTAATGAAGTCTGTGAGATCAGCAATGAAGTCTTTGAGATCAGCAATGCAGTCTTTTGATGAAACGGTAGTGGATTTTATTTTCATTGTTATATTTTGTAGGAGTTTCAGTGGTCTTGTAGAGATTATTTGCCTGTCCACTACTGAATTCTTATATTCCCGTAGACTTCATACAGCGGCCACTAGGTTTCAGTGGCCAATGGGTTAGGTGGGTATCAAATGCTGTGAATACAATGCACTTTTCAGTGATATGATTCTTTGACATTTATAAATATAATCTGGAAGCATGAGCAATGACTTGACCCAGGGCTCCATATTCATCAAGAATTTTATTCAACTTTTGTGTGTGTGTGTGCCTGAAATTCTAATAAAGCATATACTTTGTCCTCCATTTTGTCTCCTCTCTTTTAACAAACAATGACTGTCATTTAGTCAAAATTTTGCAGATGTGTCTTTTCTGCTTTTGTTCTGGAAATGCCAGTACATGTACCTGTATTTTGTAACAAACAAGCAACACTCTTAAACTGTCTAGTTAGGGCAACATGAAAATAAATTAATTTGGCTTGCAGTCTATCTTGGTGGCCAAGTGACTTAGATAAAAACCAACTGTTAATCCTTGCTTTGATGTATTCTTAAAAAGCTTTAATAGAAAAACTTATTAATGTTCTGGCTTTCATAAAAAAAAAAAAAATATTTTTCATTTATTCCAGCAGTGGAGTTGTCAAGGCCATTTTATGTTTTTGATTTTTTTTTTTTCCTGTCAAAAATTTATGGAGCGTTTCCTTCCAACCACTTTATCTGTGGTCCGTAGATATGAAAAATGACAACTTTCCGTGAATAGCGGTTGGAAATGCCTTATTTTAATTTTTAAAAGAAAAAAAAAACAAAAACAAACAAACAGACTTCAACAGAGACAGCATTTTTTGCTACATGTTTAATTGACTGTAGTATCTTCCATGTTGATGTGTTTTAATACATTTCCCACCCTTTCAGTTTGTAGTACATGTAGTTTATGTGTAATTGGATATAAATCTCTTCATGTGCTTAAATCCTTTGTGTCAGTATGGTGTTATTAAACGGGTCCAAAGTATGGTGTACGTTTTTCTCCAATCTTTAATATATACCTCTGTGAAGTGTGTGAAAAATACACTGTGGAACTGCTGTTAATGTTCATTTTTAATGATCCATTGATTTTAAGTAATGAATAATTGATGTTCATATTGTGTCAGTTATATTGAAAATCTACTCGTTCTAAAGCATTGTTAAGCTGAAGAAATATTCTCACTCATACGTGATTATGTATTCGTATTTTTCTGGGAATATGTTGTAAATTTGCATAATGAATTAAATGTATGAGATGTGTACTGACTCTAGGATCATATATTTGTTGTTTCTTGTCTTTGTTTATAGTTTTCAGAAACAAAATCCATTATATATTTCATTATTGCAGTTTTATTATATTAATTCACGTAATACTGTACTATAATTAATTTATTCTCCCAGTTAACAGACGTCGCATGTTAGCTTGAATTCTTCTTCTTCTTCTTCTTCTTCTTCTTCTTCTTCTTCTTCTTCTTCATTTTCTTCTTCTTCTTCTTCTTCTTCTTCTTCTTCTTCTTCTTCTTCTTCTTCTTCTTCTCCTTCTTCTTCTACTTCTTCAACGTCCCATTAGGAACCGAAAAGAAAAGTGCAAACTCTGTTTACCGCCATAGAATCTTGGATATAGAAGAAGTTGGTTGCTTGGAGATGCGGAGCTTATAAAGGAATCACGCAAGACAGAACCCCCTCCCCCCCCCCAAAAAAAACCCCACCAAAACAAACAAACAAAGAAACAAAGCAAAAAACAAACAAACAAACATACATAATGTGTATCCAGGAGAGAACACACACAAAAAAAAAAAAAAAAATCGCAAATCATATTGGTCTATGTTATATCTCTCGGCATTCATCGTCATTGGCTGAAGCATATCAGCGCCCTCATCAGTTTTGGTACATGTATATGAGTAGCCAGCGGGAATGTATTCATTCACATTGCGAATCCTTAAAATTGATATGAAATGAAGTTCAATTCATTTCAATTCAATTCAATTCATGGTTTATTTTTGCAAAAAGCAGCCAGAAGGCTGAAATGTATGTGCTCACAGTAATAAATTAAGTAGAACATGTGGAAAAAGAACAAATCAGCAGTTTACAAACATTTAAAAAGTTTAGTAGTTACAAAGTTTAAAAGGTTAAAAAGCTGGCCTGGTTACAAAAATACAATTTTAAAACTATACAAGATAAAATTGATATTGAGATTAAAAAATGGATTATAAAGGTCATTGATGATTAAGAAGGTGAATGAAATAGGGTATTGCACTTTGCTTGAAACGGGAGGTCTCACATTTATATTGGCTAAACTTGTGCATATTTCGTAAAATCATACCTGAATATTTTCGTTCAGGAATCCAGCCTATACAATGTGGGTTTTTTGTTAGAGATTCAGCAAATTCAAGACATATTTTTTCTCGCCTTACTTCCAATCGTTCAAGTTGGCATCTTTTGAGAGCATCTTCATAATCTATATAACCCCTACCCAAAATAATTTTACATACCGTAAACTGGGGTGACTTTGGACATAGGGGTGACTTGGGACACAACAGAAAAAAAGTATTGTTTCATTTTACATTCTTTTCCTTGTGGTATTTCCAGTATTTTTTCTGTATGTTATTTTAGGGGAATGTGTGAATATTATGAATGACTATTGTGCTCTTGTATATTTCATTGCCTTTCATTGTTTTTGTACTTTTCTTTGCAGGGTCCATAAAATGCTTGATTTTTATGGCCGTTGAACTTTTGGTACTCCAGAAATACAGAAGAATGGAAGCTCAAGCCTACTTGCTGGATAGTGAACATAAAGGGATCATGAACCCACCTGTATAGTCTTGATACCTGACCACCCTTGCAAATCTGAAAATAGGTCATGTCCAATTTCACCCCATGATTTGGCTTCACGTACGGGGTGACTTTGGACATCAAAGGAGTACCAAATGTTCGACAGCTATGTAACTATTCATGCAGTGCCCTGTTTAACTACACGTTTTCAAATGTGTTCATTTACTATTTTGGATATTTAGGCATATAAGAATTCAAAATATCAAATTTAATTACAAAATCTTGAAAAAAAGTGTGCAACCAAGTGTCTGTTAATGCCCCTTTAAAATGAAAGTTCTAACATGTTTATTGTTAGCAAAATTTTGTAGCTAAAATACCACCACAAACATATACACATGTACAACTTGTACTTGTAAGTCTATTATTTGGTGGCTGTTGAAAAAAAATTGAACAGATTGGAGTTGTTAAGATTTAAAAAAAAACTGTATTGTAGTCCAAAGCTAACCAGGTGGTCAACTACTAACCGTGCTAATCGCAAGTAACAGGTCCACAGAAAATTCATACAGTGCCCTGCTTAACTACAATTTTTCAAATTTGTTCATTTACTATTTTGAATATTTAGGCTTATAAGAATTCAAAATATCAAATTCAATTACAAAATCTTGAAAAAAGTGTGCAACCAAGTGTCTGTTAATGCCCCTAGCAAAATTTTGCAGCCAAAATACCACCACAAAAAAAGTATGTACAAGTTGTACTTGTAAGTCATTATTTGGTGGCTGTTGAAAAAAAATTGAACAAATTGGAGTTGTTAAGATTTAAAAAAAACTGTATTGTAGTCCATAGTTCCCCCATAAGGAGGTTTACTTTAGACAATTAGCTGTACAGGTGATTATGCAATGGGATATTTATGGTTGTCCAAAGTCACCCCAAACTCCGGGGTCACTTTGGACAAACTTTGACCAAAAAAATAATCATGAAATAAAATAAACTGCAGGGAATTCTATATAACACGATGTCCTCTTTATTTGTACTTGCCAACCCCCACATTAACCATAGAATTCCTCTGTTCATAATGAAGATATTGATATAAATAGTTAAAATTTGTCCAAAGCCACCCCAGTTTACGGTACTCTTTTTTGGATTCTTTCTAAACTTTGACTTTGTTCTACAGTAAGGCCTCCATTAAAAACAGGTGCACAATACTCTAAAACAGGACGTATGTACCCAACATATATTTGAATTAAGTCTGGAATAGGTAATTTGTAATGCTTGACCATTCTAAACATGTAGAGTTTCCGACTACATTTCCTGAAAACTTCATTTATATGGGTATCCCATTTCAAATTTTTTTTTAATATATACTCCAAGAATTTTTACAGTCTCATAACACAATAACGTATCTCCAATATTCAATATATCTGGGGTAGGTGGGTTTTTCATAAATGTTACCCTCATAGCAGTACATTTTTGAGGATTTAGTTTCATGTTGTTACTTTCTGTCCATTCCAATAACTGATCTAATACATCTTGTAATATTGATTGCTTTGGTAGTGTTCGATCTTCAAGTATAGTAAGATCATCGACATATTTGAAATAAGACAATGATTGATCCTGACATGCATCATTAAACATAACTAAAAATAAAATGGGGCCTAACTTCGTCCCTTGCGGAACGCCTGCATGCGTAGGTACATATTCAGAAAGTACATTTTGATATTTTACACATTGTGGTCGTTGTTCAAGAAAACTTATTATCCAGTTAATTACGAATGATCTGACATTGAGATCAATCAATTTGTTAATCAAAATATTGTGATCTAAGCGATCAAACGTTTTAGAGAAATCTGTACAAACAATAGTTGACATAGATTTTGGTTTATCACAATTTTCAAAGATGTTATGTAAAAGTCTAATGAGATAATGAGATGTTGATAACCCAGGTCTGTTGCCATACTGATGAGAATCAATAAACTTCGAGATGTCTTCCAGAAGCCACTTGGCAATAAACGATTCTGCTATTTTAGCGAGGTGACTTGTTAACGCTATGGGTCGAAGTTGTTCTATCGTTGGTGGTTGAGATTTCGGGATGGGAACAACTTGACTTTTCTTCCACTGTAATGGAACTCTACCCTGATGAAAAGATGCATTTAGTATATCTGCTAGAGGTTGGCATAATTCGTACGCAAATTCGCGAATAATACGAGGTGGTAAATCTTCCTTCAGTCCTGCCTTGCTAGTTTTTACTTTTTTAAGCATGTTATAAACCTCATAAGGTTGGACCTCTGGACATACAGTGGATGAAGGTAAGTATGCAGGCAACTTGCTCCTATCCAAAGGTTGCAGGTCTGTTGTTGCTGAAATGAACTGCATATTAATAGCATCAGCCGTCTTCACACAACATTTTGGATCATTATCTGCAATACCTCGTACCTTTATGATTGGTGAGTCTAATTTTTGTTTAGTTATGAATTTAATCTGTCTATACCAACCCCCTGGGTTTGTTGTTTTAAGATGTGATACACGAGTATTGTAATAACGATTTTTATTGTACATTATCATCCGATAAACCTTATTCCGCAAACGTCGCCAGAGCAGTTTATCTTTGCATTGAAAAGCCTTTTCTCTTTTAATGAACATGGCTTTTAACTGTGGAGTCATCCATTCCTTATCATTGCTATTGAGTTCAACTTCTTTGGTAGGTAAGTACTGATTCAACTTTGGCAATACAGCATCAAGAAATAATGAACATTTTTCAGAAGGATCTAATAGTTGTGACATTTCATTCCATGGATTCTGAGTGATCCACTGACCAAATAATCGCAAACCACTATCAGGAATAGGACGTATGACTCTTTTCTTAACATTCCTTTTATGTCGTGATATAGATGGGAGTGGGTTTAACAATACACAGTTATGATCACTTCTACCAAAGGGTGACATTACAGAAACTGGTGCGTAAAATTTACCACAATTTGTAATAATTTTATCTAAGGTATTATTCTCCCTAGTTGGTACATTCACAACCTGATCAAAGTAATCAATATTGAGAATACTTTGAACATTAAGGTCATTCATGTCACCTACTATAAATATACCAGCATCAGGGTGTTGCATGAGTACATTGTCAATTGATGAGGTAATGTGACCAATGCATTCAGTTTGAAATTGACTGCGTGGCGGGAAATATAAAACACAAATAACAATACATGAAATTTCACGTGGTAGTAATTTTGGTCTCATGATGACCCATACTGCCTCAATTTCGTCAGGTACAATGACCGGAAAAATACATGGATTATAACAATTGTTAACATACAATGCCACTCCTCCACCTCTTCTTCCAATTCTAGGTTTTGAGAATAGAGTAAAACCATTCATAGATAATGAATAAGGTGGAGTATTTTCATCAGTCCATATTTCTGTTAATGCAATTAAATCTACATGCTTGTCATTAGCAACAGCCTCTATTTCATCTATCTTATTACTGATTGAGCGAACATTACTCAAAATAATACGGGGTATATCATAATTATTAGTTTTTGACAAGACAACTGATTTTAAATTTGTTCGACTAATATATCTTTTCCTTCTATGGATTACTTTCCGTTCTCTTATCAGAGATGGAATGGTTTGCAAGTTTGTGTCTGTGATCAAAAACTCTGGTTCTGTTTGTAGATGTCTATTATTCAACCTTCCTCTTCCCTTTGTTCCGCGATGTGTCTTGCGCTTTCGTGATATTCCAAGCTCATGGACGCGTTTCCAAACATCGTAGTTGAGCGCGAAGAATTGCGACGCACAGAGTAAAGATGGATGGTAACCATGGTAACTGAAATCCGAGCAGTAGGAACGTTGTCTCAATCGGAGGGCTCCAGCAGTTTGCTCTTCATCCTCGCTGCTGTTCCAGGGGTGGGGTCCTGGGTGCCATCGTCGATCGCTATTACTGTTGCGGAGGTGGGGTCTTGGGTTGGGTTCTATATCTCCATAAACGATGAGAGATATTTGAAAAGTAGCTGTGGAGTTTGAGTAGTACTGAATATGTCTACCCAAATATTTCAGTGTTTTTATACTCCATATCACTGATGACTGTTTACCACACATAAGGTGTATAGGGGAAAGAAGACAACTATAACCACATTCATTCCATTCATGATGATTAGGTGGTGTACACAATAATAGAGTTAGTAGAAATAGGCCAGTGAACCAGATCAAGGCCATTATGTAACAACTGGCTTTATGTCACTGAAAAGAGTACTATCAATAGATGAATGGACCATCTGCCATTCATCTCCTGTGTATGCACTTGGTACTGATTGCATGCAGTAAAGCTAGTATGGTGTCCATACACATGAAGTACATCCAGGACCAACATTTTTAACTTTCAAATGTTCCTTAAATCCCAGCAAAAAACTCACCACAATTTGTCCACAAGGTGCTTGAAGTTTTAATATAGCTACTGGTGCATTATCAAAAAGTGCAGAACATATAAAACAAGGTAAAAATCAGCAATTCGCAGAGAGCTGTTAGGGGGCAACCTCAAGTGCACACTCCTCAATTTTGAATTTCATGGCTTTCATGGATTTCATGGCTGAATACTTAGCATATATTGTGTCATTCTATCTTCTCTTGACGTCAACTTTGAGTAGATATTCCGTAGCTGAATATTTCTAGCATTTCCTGTAACCAAATTTTGTATTCACTTTACGCAAACTCTTCACCTGTTTCTTTGCTCCGCTAGAAATTCAAATCCTGGAATAATTCCACTTACCATATTTCTAAACGAATTGCACTTGCAAAGGAGTCATTCACCAAGGTGCGAAATGTGCTTGTAAATAGAAACCTGAAGATGAGCACTGAAATTAAAGTTCTGTAATGCTATGTAATACATAGCATTTCAGGGACAAAAGGACAAACCGTAGTATGGTCTGTCCTTTTGTATGGCCTTGAGAGGACATTGAATAAATCTTTGGATAGCAGAATTCAAGCAACAGAAATGTGGTTCCTAAGAAGAATCCTTAGGATATCTTGGACTGACAGAATATGAAATGAAGAAGTACTCGATAAAGCATGTGTCAGTAGATCGCTCCGTAACATCATAATAAAAATACAACTGCAGTTTGTTGGGCATATCATGCTAACCCTATAGACGAAAAACCAATTGAAACCAATTGCACACCCACTGAATTTCAATTGGTGTTCAATTGGTTTCAGTTGTTAACAATGGGTCGTAGTAGTTTTCAGTTGGTCAAAAATTTGATTTCTGTTGACGTCCTATTCCTACCAGTCATGGGGTCAGTCGGTCCCAATTGGTCCAATGGGATTTAAATGGGACATGGTGGCTCAACATAAACGGGAGGTCGTGGGTTCGATCTCCGGCCGAGTCATACCAAAGACTTACAAAAATGGGACCTTCTGTCTTCTAGCCAGGCGCTCGGCATATAAGAATGGAGAAGAGTAATAATAACATGTTATGCCCGCTGGAAGATCAGCTTATAGCTGAAGTGGCTACACTGGGTAAATAAGAGTTATTATTATTATTATTATTATAGTTGGTTTCAACTGGTCCAATTGGGACCAACTGTCAATAATTGGTTCAATTGGAACAATTGGGACTAATTGGTTTCAATGTGGAACAATTTGGACCAAGGTTTCAATGGGGACCAATTGGGTCCAATAGCCAGTTGGTTTTCAGTGGCGATCACGTGACTGGTTTTATCTCATTTGCATATTTGCTATTTTTTCTTGAAAATTCAACAATTAAAGTAGAAATACAAATGCAGACATTTCTTTTTAATGAATATTTATTCTACATATATGAAACATTTCACAAAAATGCATGATTTTGCATTACATATTTCAAATAAAAATAGAAAGATTGATTCACAAACCAAAATTTTTGGTGTAATACACTGATCATGCTATATAAGAAATCAGATTTAAATTTTTGTGGAATTCAGTTGGTTTCAGTTGGACCAACTGACCCCATTGGACCAATTGACCCATTGAATACCCATTGAATACCAGTTGCAGTTACACGGCAAGACCATGCAGTTGGAAATACCAATTCAATTATGGACATTGATTACCAGTTGGAAGTATACGGAAAGTGAAACAATGAGTCCCTATTGAAACCGATTGGCGACTGGTCCCCATTGCCCCCATTAAAACCAATTGGCAATGGGGACCAATTGGTTTTTAATGGGTCAAATTCTATGGGTCAGTGGGGACCCATTGTTTCACTTTCCACGTGCTCCCTATTGCCAAGTGATATTCAGTGGGGATCTCCAATGGGGATTCAATTGGATTTTTGTCCTGGGAAGAGAAGGCACAGAAAACAGGATACTGACAGGAAAACTTGAGGGAAAGAGAAGTAGATCGGGAGGCAAAGCATAAAGAACATGGACCAGTTCATTAGGCTGACTGGCAACAGTAATAACAGCACATTACAAATAGCCAGAGATAGAAGTAGATGGCCTTGATCGCCAATGTCTGGAACAGATCGGACAAGGCATCTATCAAGCAAGCACCATATTTGTCTTCCTCTTTTTAAATTTTTCTATTTCATGTTTGTCTGTTTATTAACCGACAAAGCTTTATATAAAGAACGCTATTAGCCGAACTGGATTTGATGGATGCAGAGAACAAAGGCCTACGCAACTGACAAACAAGATGTGACAACGCAATCAGGTCTTCCATGACAGGCTACTCTGAATAGCTACTTCAGTAAAATTACTTCATCGAGTAAATTCTCGAACAATTACCATCATTCCGTCATGATGATCATTATCATCATCATCATCATCGTCATCATCATCATCATCATCAGTCATCATTATCTCGTTATAATCTCATCATCATTATCATAATCATCTCATTATCATCATCATAAATCATCATCATCATCACCTTCATCTTCAACTTTCAATCTTGACTTAGAGACACTTTTGAGAATAAGTGGAACTCTAATGTTTGTGATACATAATTATGTTTTGTAAGCTTCGATGGTGTTTAATACTCTACTATTTAACTCAAATTTAAGTTGAAAAATTATGTTCCATCATGACACTTGTTACGTGTATGTGTACAGAATGATTTGATACATGTACAGTTTGTCCCCCCCCCCCCCCAAAAAAAAAAAAAAAAAAAAAAAATATGATGAGTCTGTACCAGGGTTGGCGGATTTAAATCGCGATTTAAATCACCATGATTTAAAAAAAAAAAATCATTGATTTAAATCACTTCCATTGAAACATGTACAAATCATTGACAAATTGTTTGTTCAAGGCAGTTTTAATTCTTCAAATCAACTGAAAAACTTTCAATTAACTTTATATCAATTGAAAAACTTTGAATTAACTTTATATCAACAAAAAAATCAACAAAGCCTTCCTATCTACTTAAAACAAATTAAAATCAAGTCAATAAAATCAGCTGATTCCTTAAAAATTAGAGATTTTTGTCGTCAACAATTACTCCATTTTTTGTAAATGTCAAGTTTTTCTTCTCAAATTTTACATTGTCAGCTATTAATAGACCTCTAGTGAAACAAGTTTTTTTTTTTTATTTATTTCTTATCATTTATCACACAATCCAAGACTTTTCAGAGAGCAGCAGTGTAAAAAATAGAATATGCAAAAGTCAATGACAAAAGGTTTATTGGCAGTTTTCCAGTTTTGATCCTTCACAGTTATACTTCTATCATGTGAAATTAAAAAAAAAATCATCTAATCAACAGATTCCACATGCTTATTTCTTCTTGTTACACTTATCACACAACTTACAGTCACAATTTGACTGTTGAAAAAAGCTTTCTCATACCCCTTTTAAGTCACTAGCTCATTTTATGTTCAGTGCTATGGAAGTTTTTTATTTGCATGTAGCAATGGAAAGAGGATCTACATGTATAAAAACAATTTGCAAAACTCAAAATAAACTTTTAAAACTACATTTAAATCTTAAGATGTAGGTACTTACATGTAAGTTACAATCAATTACAGTTGTAAATTGTGTCTGATTTAAAATACAATACTTCTTTTTGTAATACATATGTTATAATATCAGCAGTTTTGCTGGTTTTATCCTCTAAGTCAAACTTACAGTTGTATAGGGTCAAATTTTTTTCCCCTACTTCATGTATCAAACAGATTTTTAGAGAACGTGTGAATAAGAATTGTAGATCAATGTAAAAATCACAGTAACATAATGTAGTGTAGTCACCCTTTGACTAAGCTGTCTCTTATATTGGTCTCCAACACTGACAGTTTTGCATCTCTATCTGTAGCAATAGATGAGCTTTAATACCAATTTGTAAAACTGTCTCAAAGCTGTTGAGTGCACATTTAGATAAAATTTTCACTGAGGAGTGTCTGGAGATTTTCCTCTGGTAATTTTTTTTAAATACTGAGTGGAAATTCACAGAGGGGAATATTCTCTACTCACTGGGAATTCCCTATGGAAGTTTCCTTCATAGCCCTACATGTATGTATGACAGAATTAAGTTCATATACACAATTCCTCAAATCGATTTTTATTTGCCCACTTTGACTAGATTTAATTACAAATCATGGTTAAGAAAAATATTAGGAGTGAAATGTATGATAACATTAAAATTGATGTCATTGTAGGGTGAGGTCTTTTGGTAATTAAACTTTTTTTCGAATGAACTTTTAAAAAAATCCAAAAAATAAAAAAAAATCCGATTTAAATAAAAAAAATCTGATTTAAACAAAAAAAAATCCGATTTTTTTGATTTTTTTTAAAAAATAAAAAAAATCGCCAACCCTGGTCTGTACGTATCGATAATCAAAGAAATCACCTGCAAGTGGAGATGCGGTGGCCGAATGGTCTAAGGCGCTTGACTGGAGAAGCATAAGTCGGGGGTTCGATCCCCGGCACGGCACTTATGCCCTTAAGCAAGGCATTTTATCTACCGTTTGCTCTTTTATCGTACATCATATAAATGAAAATGCTATAAGCATTATTGTTACCAACGTGTGTTTGTTGAAAAAAAAAATCAATATGAAAAGTCATTTTAGATTATGAAACTATAACTATTCCTCTACCAGTAAGTGAAGACCCCGTTTGATTCGGTCCAGTAGTCACAAAGAAAATACAGATTTTTGAAACGGAAGTCATAGGTCCTTCCCGTCCAAGTTTGGACAAATGGAAAACTCAAAGCACAATGGGCAATCCCGCTATCCCTTTGAATGGTTTACATAGGAAATCGCTGTTTTGTTTTGATTTGCTATGAATTGTTATTACAGTGGTGTATCATCATAGGTAATTATTCTTTCTTTAGTCCTATTAGCCAAAGGATCAGGGAGTTTAAAGCTCGTCATTGGCCACTTTACTCCATCTTTTATCAATAATGTCCTTGGCATCCACAAAATGAAAATAACTTGTTCATAGGAGACTAGTTTACAATTTATTCAAATTTATGGATACTATTTCAACAAAAGTTGTTCCAGATTAGGAAAAAAACTCACTTCAAAGATCAAGAAAAGGCACTTATGAAATAGTCTCATAATTTTGTTTTTATAATCACTGCATTTTATTTTATACAAATGACCAACATCTTAACACTCTGAAAACTGATCATCTTTTCTCATTCATGATTTGTTTTGTTATAGAATAACATATCCACATTCACTTCATTTGCAACAACAACAACAACAGCAACACTAACAACAAAAACAGGAATGATGATAACTATGACAAAAAAAAAAAGAATTGTTTTCGTCACATTCAAAGCACAAATAAATAGAGAATAGTGAATTTCTTTTGCAAACAATTTAAAAAGAAGTGTGATTTGGCCATAGTGATTTCAGGGTCCCTTATGTTTAAACTTTAACAGAAGGACTTACGACATTGTGTAGGAAAATCCCTATTTCTTTGTGACTATTGGACCGAATCAGACGGAATCTTCACTGATTGGTAAATAGTTATGGTTACATAATCTACAAGGACTTTTCATATTGCACACTGATTTCTTTAATGATTAATACTTATAGGCTCATCGTAATTTTTAGGGGACAAACTTTATAACAACGATCTGATACATGTCTTAAAATACATGATTTTATAAATATTTGTATTTTTCATTTATTTTATTGATATTCAATAGCATAAAGCATTCAATTGACGTCTAATGCTTACGATTTTTTTCATAATTATATCTAGAGCTGAATGATTTTCTTCTTTAATACATATATAAATGCAACATATTATTTACAGACATCAAATTATAGCCTCCAAGCAGTCCAGGGTAATAAACATATTCAGTTTTAGTGCTAGTTGATAAAAAATTCTATTGCAAAATTAATATTTCCATTAAGTTGTTTTGTTGTTGTTGTTGTTGTAAAAATGAGAAATGTCATTTTTCTTCCAGGAACAGTTTGAACATGGATTTTTATTTACAAAAACTGATGAGAGCAGATTCTTGGTCGCCTGGAGAAAAGATTTAATATATAACACTAAACAGTGCAGTCATTTGCCGATGTCTTCTTTTCAATGCATTTAAAATGACCCACTTCTTTTATTTACCATGCCATCACAAAAAGATTACAAAAAGATTTAGCCTTTGGAATGGATCTCCTATTTTTTTTTTTACTTGTACATAGCCATTTACCACAGTAGATGGAATTATAATAGTTGGATAGATTGAAGGGAATTAAAATTCGTTAGGTTATATGCCTTCATTAAAGGCTATGTTTCCATGAAAAACACTCCGTCCTTCTGATAAGATGTTAAATGAAAGCCCCGTGTATAGGAGAGTAACCACCTTTGCACTTTAAACCCATGAACTATTCGAAGAAGTGTAGAGGAAAACCCCGGTGTAGTGGTACACCTACACATCCCCAAAATGTTACATCGGGAGGAGAGACCTGAAGGTCACAGTGATTTCCTTTTTCCCTAACTGTCAGGCCGAAGGTGACGAAAAATATTTAATAATAATGATAACAATATTCACTTGTAATAGATGACGCTTAAAAACGCTGACATGAGGTCACGAGAGGTCACGAGAGCCATCGGCATGACTGATTTTCGTGAACCACGGTTACAAAACACGCTCAAGACATTTATTATTTTTTAAAAAGTAATAATAAAAGCCAGAAAGTTTCGTGCAGGAATTGTGAGGGTTCTGTTTGTTTGGGGTGGGGTCTTGGCATCAGTGCCCCAGACCTTTTAGGGTTAAGGGCTGTTTAGAGTACCTCGCAGTTAACATGGTTGATGATAACAGTAAGAAATCATCCATGTAAAAATTCAACTTGCCATTGTTTGTGACAGTAATTTTGTGTATGTTGATAATAGGACAGATGTATAGAGGTAGTGTACCTTTAATTACTAAAGATATCTTTATCATAATTATATCAGCGCATATATAGAGTATGATCGGCTCTTTACAAGAATGCCATATCAACTTTTGATTATTCAGTTTACATGATGTACATATTACAGTTTACTGTGGCCCAATATTGATTGTCAGCATGTCTTGATTCAAAATTGCCTTACTCTAGGTAAATGCGTTGGATATTTCTCAGGGATCCTTCTGAAGCAAACATCTTAACCCTCTCTTCAACATCACGCTCATAAGGATCTTTGAATGTTATCGATTTGTTCCAGTAATAGGAGCTTTGCCGTTTCCCGACGAAGGATTCAATAACTTGATGATTATCATAATGAAGGAAACCGATATCACGATCACATTCAGTGTATTCTCGGTAATGTGTGGCACTGGATGTTTCACTACTTGAAACTATAGAGCCTCTGTTGTCATCATAGCCATTAGAAGAATCTTCATAGACTCCTGAGTAGTCATCCGAACAACTTCCCTCAGGATCACCGTCTTCCTTTAGCTTCTTAAGCTCGCAAACCTCATGCTTTGGTCGTTGAGGAAGTGGCTTGCAAGACTGTTTTTTGCGGATTTTACAGTCTCGGGGTAGTTCATAAACTGGTTCGTCGGTATCTGAGCGTTTCGGATTGGGAAAAATCCCTTGCTGAAAGTCTGTCAGTTGAATGGTATCAGAAGGTCGGTTGAATGGCATTCGTCGACGCCTCGATGCTCTCTGTACAATCAAGACCAGGGATATTGAACACATCACAAGGACAAAACCAACAGTCACAGCAATCAAGAGCATCCAGAAAATGTCCCAGAAGTCTAAAGATGAATCCTCGGTTGGCTTACTAGAAGAGGCACTGTTCTTAGCATCAGAACTAAGCTCATCTTGGTGGGTTTTGAGAGAAACACTGGACAATACGGATCGTTGAGATGAAGTGAAATCAAGACTGTTGAGAGTAGACGGGTTGAATTTCGAGGTGAAGGTGCATGATGTCGCTCTGGCTAAGGTTTCATGAAAGATTTCGCATGTTACAACGTGTGTGCCTCCGGCGAAAAGGGCTTCACTCCTCAAATCAAGGAAATCCATACGTAACCATGGTAAGAATTGCCTGACTCGGGTATGATTCCTTTCTCTGACAGGATTGCCATTAAGATACCATCGAAAGAATGTACTGGTTTTATTCTTCTCGATGAACGCACATGTGAAATGATATAATTCCCCTCTACGTAGTAGTAGATAAATGTCTGTCTGAATATTACTGGATATATTGTGATGGCTTGATGATGTACAATCGCGACCAGATCCGACAAGAGGACTGCTTACTGAGAATTTCGAAATGTTGCTTGAAGTGCCTATTTTGTTTGTTGCTGTGCATGTGATATTCACGCTGATGTTTCTCAGTCCAATCTGTGATAATGGTATTGTAATGTTTTGTTCAGTAGAATCACACATTGGAATGAATCCTGCTGGTGAACATGACCATTGAAAGCTATGAACAGGCGGGTTGCTATCTACCAGGCAATACAGAGAAGTCGAAGTAGCTAAAGAAGGGACCATCACTTCAAAATGCTTAGGAGTTACCGCCATTATGGGTGGGTATAGGACTTCGTAAGGTCCTATGGAACAATTGGAACGCCGTCCAGGGAAATCAGAACTGGTTATGATGCAATAAAGCATGTCATTTTGCAGCTTTCTGTCAACCGTCACCATCCAAGTCAAAGTACAAGTTTCCTGAACGAGCACAGTATGATGAAGACCTATCAAGTTTGACTGCTCCCATTTCATGTCCAAAGGTACATTGCACTCAGCTACTTCACATCTAATGGTAATTGTATCATCAGCTATAACACTGAGTCCATCTGGCGTATTGCAATTCATGTCATCTTCTTCTGGAAAGTAGATCACACTTAGGTTGCCAAATTCAGAGGAAGCAATCTCTAAATTCTTGTTTGGAAGGAGAAGGAAAACTGTGCATCGGTAAAAGTCTTCCAGTTCTCTTCCTACATTCTGTATTGTTAGGATGGAGGTGATCACCCCAGGGCTAGACTGTGTGGTAACATCGATTAATTTGTCAGGATAAAGAATCTCTCTATTCCGATTCTCCCAAATTGAGGAAGCTGACCTCATTTCAGCATGAGATTCGATTTGACATTGAAATGAAATGTCATTTCCTTCCTCTATGATGGTGCTGCTTGGATGAAGAGTAAATGTAAACATAGGAATACTAAGGCAACCATGAAGGGACATGGACAGTATGATCCATGCCTGCAAGAAAGGTCGTAGAGAGTGTCCACAAGATAGCTGATCATTTCCATTTGCTGAGTCCCTTCCAGCACGGGCCATTATCTTTTCCTGACTCTATTATAGACCTTCTTGTTTGAATGATATAATTCTTGTGAGAAGAAATCAAATAGATTGGTCCTTGGATGTATGAAAACGAATCTGATGCCATACGGTCTATTCCATTAACCTTTTGAGTCGGGTAGTTTGTTTTCATATTTGAACAAGTTTTGTTACGGATGCTCTTGTATCTGTAACAAGATTAATGTGCATATGGGAAATGAGAAATGAAACCAAGTCTAAAAACGAAACTAGTTAGAGCACAGGCGATTAAACTTGTCAAAATGCTAATATAAATGGGCAGACTCCGTCGTATAAAAGTGGCTTTGCTGGTTTCACGTAGCAATTTATCAAAGTCTGTCTTTATATCTGTATGCTTGAAAAAAAGGATTATACGTGGGCCAGTTAAGTTTTGCACGTAATTTGGATTTGCGCGGTTGTAAGGGTCACTAGTTAAAATGAAGTTTATAAGCACACAATCCTGAGCCTATCCTTAAAATTCTTATAGTTGCGAGATGTTGCAAACTAAAATATAGAAAAAAACCCCAAAACAAACCAATAATGAAAAACAGAGGGGCAAACTAAATGGGTACAGTAGAAAGACATACATTTTTTTTTGTCAGTTACAGAATTGGTCTAAAGGGATCGAATTGGTGACTCTTTCCGGAGATGCTCTTGCCACAAATACCCTCCCTTATCCAATACCACAAGTATTGCAACATAGTTAAATATTGTATACCTTTCTGAGTTATAAGCCTTTCTCTATTTTGTGATTTTTCGTTTGTAGCTATTCCATTTGTATATATTTCAAAAGGGAGAACTTATTCCTTTCCTGTCCTGAGAGCATATCTTAACCCGGTCATGTCTGAAACAATGGAGAAGACAAAAGGCCAAAGGAAACAAATCGCCATATTGGGGTGGAGGTATATCAGTGAACAAAATAATGATACTCTTTCATATTTCTCCCAAAGATGTTTACGGTGTTTGTATACACTTTTCACAAGGAAATAATGCCATGATATAGCCAGCAAAGGGCGGAGGAAAATAATCACACCCAGATTTCTTTGGGCCGTACCAAGACGTTGCCGATGAAGATGGCGCCCCACACTCTGAGGCTCTGCTCTGAGGTCGTCATTATCCATCAAAATATAAGAAATATGTAAAGAATTCCCTTATCAGCTTATGGCAGTGTGGTAAATACATTGAAATTTACTTCCATAAGCGAAGTATACACTTACTACATTTTGCCGGATAATGATTGTGGCGCGCATCCTCCTTGGCAACGTCTTGGCACTTGGCAACGGCCAACAGAAATCTTATCTGGCATTGTCCAGTTGTCTGGGTGTGGTTATTTTCCTCCGCTCTTTTCTGGATACATTGTTGGCATTATTTCCTTGCGAAAAGTGTATGCGAATGTGTAAACAGGTTGGGGAAAATCTAGAAGAGTATCATTATTTCGTTCACTGACAACCCCACCTCCCAATATAGGCTTTTGTTTCCTTTGGTCTACTGTCTTCTCCATGTTTCAGACATGCTCTCAGAACAGAAAAGTGACACCTTCTCCCTATTAAGATTTACTACACAAATGGCCCACAACATTCAATGTTTATAAACAAAAATCACAAAGTACAAAGGGTCTTTAATTTGAAAAATGCATACGCAAAGTAACTATGTTGCGATATGACGGGGAGGGGTATATATTTTTAGTACAGTACATGATATGGGACTTACATTGATATGGCAAATTTTTTAAGATCAAAGTGCAGAATATTGAAACAGCTTGGCCCCATGGGCGGCGCGGAGCGTCTTTCAAAGTGTGTGTGTGTGTGGGGGGGGGGGGCACCAGGGCATTTTTTGAAAATTGGGCATTTACAAGGGGTGAACACAAAAGGAAAAAAATAGCGTGTTGAAGCGTTGCAACAACAGATCCGCATACCCATTTTCCGTTTAACACTCGTTTAAGTAGGATTTTTGATACATTTAAAAAACTGCTTTGCAGCTGTGAACATGGTGAAGATTGCTTTGATTGTGAACGAGCGAAGAGAGCAAGAACCCCCCCCCTTTTTTTTTTTTGCTGAAGACCACGGTATTTGCATTCTTTACACTATTTTGATTATAAAGATGTTACAAATTTATTTTCGAGCTCTTCCCTATTGTTATTTTCATCCATTAAGGTCGTTTTTCCTTATGGACCAAGTTATAATTTCCATGCATTTCTGAGGTTTTATCACGACTGATATTCTATTAGAGGAAAGGGGCAAACTGAAAAGAGGCACAATCTCAACCTGAATAGGAGCATAGATGATACTTTATGGCTGCAACATATTTGCTATGCCGTGCCTAAGAAAATAATACTTAAATGCGAACGAGCGTAGTGAGTGAGCGTTGGAAAGCAAAGAGAAAAATATCCTCATTGCTTCAGTTAAGGGGCACCGTTACAGTTTTGGCACTGTGTAGTAAATAACAAGGAAATATTTGTTATCTGAAATCTCTGATTTTTAGAGCTAGGTATAAATAGCTATTTTGGAGACTTTAGGTCGCTTAACAAATGAGAAAATATATCATTAAAAGAGGGAATGGCAAAAGAAAGAAAAAGGGCGCTAGTCAGAATTAAAATCAGAGTCGCATCAGATCTGAAGGGGGTACTTATCAGAAATCAAAATAGGTATGTATCATATTTGAACGGGGAAACTTAACAGAAGATATAAGGGGCACTTAAGGCATAGCACTTATAGCACGTTATAAGGAGAAGTGGGACTTTCAAGCAAGGAAAATGGGTATTTATCAAATTTGTCAAAATTGGGGCATGTACCAGATTTAAAATTGGGCACCGAATGGAAAAAGAAAACTTTTGAAAAAGGCACTCAATTGCACTATCAGAACAAAAAAAAAAAAAAAAAAAAAAAATGGGCAGTCAAAAAGGGTACTTATCACATTTCAATACGGACATTCATTTGAACTGAAAAGGAAGGGCTGAGCTCGGAAGGGAAAAGAGCGCTATGTAAAAGGAAAGAGCCACTTATAGACCAATTTCACAACGCAAGAGGGCAGCAGACTGTTCGACACAGTTCGACATACTGGGGTGGGCGCTCCAACTTTTATAGTACACAAGTCAGTAGCGCGTTATGTACATTCGTTCGATTTTTTGTCTATTTTGACCAGTATATGCAGATTTATTTTAATATTTGTAATGAGAAATTATCAGGGAAGTTCAGGTCGCAGCTGTGCGGTGTTCAAATGCCACAAGGATTAGAGAAAGTTTAACAATTGGAAGCTAACTGAGTGCGAAATTCACTCGCTTTTGACTCATGAAGCCTGTTTGTGTGAGAAGCCGTACTCCCTACACAGGTTTCCGTAAGCAATGTGCAGGAATTCGTCGCCAGTGGGTAAAAACATCAACAGAAGGGACTTTTAAGTCAAGAAACATTATCATTATGTACTTTGACGTAAAATTTAATGAGTGAAAACTTGACTTTGTAAACAGGGTAAGATTTAGGGCTCCCGTTTACTACGGCTTCTATGCTGCAATCGAACTTTTACTGACAAAACTAAGTTGAAAAACCATCGAAATTACAAAAATACATCATACCTTCATCCGTCAGGTATGACCATTGTCTTACCTCATCTACCCATGTATCCATGATTTATTTTATTGATCTAGAATAAAGTAAATGGAACAATATCGGGGCATATCTCATATCTTACATTCATTTTGTACACAGAGCCAAGCGCGGTCAGCGCGCTTGCCCACTGCAGCAATGGCGTCGCCGATAGAGGGCCAAATACATAAACCGGCCGTGAAATTGGTCTATATGGTGTAAAGGGGGAGGACAATTATAGGATTTAAACAGGACGACTTATTTGAAGTGAAATGGGCACTTGCTAGAAGGTGAAAGGGCACTTATACAAACAAAATAAATGGGAGTTTCTAAGAAGAAAAAGGGGGCACTGAACAGGTTTAAAATGGAGCAGTTTGTTCGTGGGTAAAACGGGCACTTTTTAGGTGCTTGGAAAATTGGGAAGGGGACACAGTGTCTCCCTGCCTCCCTTTCCCCAGACTTCGCTCCCTGCCTGGTTCAGGCAGGCAGATTGGTTTGATCTTTACCCTGAATATTGCAAATATTTACTTTTTCATTTTCATGGGAATGCAATAAATTAGATTCTGCCTACTGAGTCCCAAATAGAATAGTTCTTAGACTTTCATCCCTCTCATAATATGTCAAAGTGAGCAATTATTTGTTTAGGCAATCTTGCATGATCCCGCTGTTGAATTGATAATTTATAACTCTGAACCATACAGTGATTTTAAGCGATCTTTAAAGTAGGGGCAGTACTGACTTTCCTTGGAGATCGTGTATAATGTCACGTTGTCATAATCTCAAACACGTATTATATTTGAGATTTTTTTATTCCTCTTGCTGGATTTCTGATATTATAATCACGTTCAATGGTAAGAAAATGATCTACTTTATTTTGTGCTTAAATCTATACTATTCCAAATGGTTGTGAAAATGGGCCTATTTGTATTATTTATCAATTCGGAAAAATCCCTGAAATTTTCAGGAAAAATGATCAAAGGTAGGCCCTGTATGGTTCGGTTGGAATTAGGAATAGGTCTATTTCTTTCTCCTTTCAAAAAGAATGCTGTTAGAATAATTATTAAATCTGATTTGCAGTGAAGAGAAATGGAGGTTAATTTCAGAGGACTTCATACCATGGTTTTTACTCTTAGTACATTTCGTCCCATTACAAATTTTTATAAAAGATAATTTTAAAAAGTTAAAACACATTTGACTCCGTTTTTTAAAGTAAAGAGGCCAGTGTCGATAGCTTTTACATATCCATAGACTTGAAATAGCAACAGTTTCACAGATCTGATATTAATCAACGCTTCGAACGTTTCAAGATGCGTATTGTGTAATATCTTTCAGAAATGAAATGAGATGCATTCCATCATGGTTAGACCACTGGAACCCAAAATCAAAAGAGTCTTCCGACAGCAGCTTCGTTTTCATTGAACAGGTTTAAATCAGGGGTGTAGTACAACATCAAGGCATATGCTATGCATTGCTACCATTGGTGAATCATCAGTTATCATGAAAAATATTAACAGAAAAATTCCCCTATGTATGACTTCTTATTTTACGTTTTCTATTTTCGAGTATTATGTTTCTCTTCTTTACTTGTCAATATTTTTAGGAACACTAAGGATGAATTGGCTCCCGTATATTAGAGGATGCAAAAAAGCAACAATATCTGTTTTCCTTGTATTGGTCATTACTAGACTTCACGATGCATTAGATTCTTACAGCTTCCGCCTTGGAACAGAGGCAATCATCCCGTTTTCTTATGCACTTGATGGACATTCACAGCATTCATGGGAAATGTTCAGATTGGATGTGAGTCATCCATTTAATATCAATGGAACGATGGAGCCTGATGCTCTCAATCCAAGTCAGCGTGATCGATTCTCTGTTGATGCCACATGGGGTAAAGGCATTTTACAAGTTGATCTGCGTATCAAAAACATTTCAAAAATCGACAGAGGCGTGTATGTTTGGGCTGTATCACAGGAGAGCATTGGGATAATTCCCATGATTAGTCAGTTCGACGTGTTTGTCGATGTTATTCTTCCTCCCGGGAAAGTTGAATGTCAGATTCATTTATCTCCATATTCTAATGGTTTACGTGAAGTTCGCTGCCAAGCTGTAGTGGGAAGTGACGGCGGTGGTCAACTCATTTGCTATCAGCTTGACGTCAAGACACCATTTCAAAGCCCTCCGACATATAAAGGAATTTATGTCACCGCTGTCTTTTGGATGGATGCAAAGTATGATATCAAATGTTGCTCGCATGAAGCAAACTTTGAAAAGGATGCTTATGGATGCAATGACTTCGCAGAAGCTGCCATTATTAAGGAATCCGGTAATCCAACATTCGCTCCTGAAAAAACAAATGAAATCACAGTTGATAAGTTCATCATAGCAACAACGAGAACACCGGAAGTCATGAGCACAGAGCATGATAGAAAAGGTGGACCGTGCACATCTCCAACTCCAACACCTGATACTAATAGTTATGAATCAATCTATATAGTAATTATATGTGTCATAATAGTTATTGCAGGTATGCTTCAGAGTTATTCGATCTATTATATCTTAACGTTGAAGAAAAAGCTTAACATGCTTAATGAAGAAAAAGAAAAAAAATTGCCTGGTGAAGGTGAAAATTAGAATATACAGCAAACATTATGGTCTTTCATACGAACGGGCAAGCATTATGATATGATATAATGTAATATTATATCATATAACAGGATTTATATAATTTTCATTCTAACAAAGGATGGAAATCTGTGCAAAGAACTTTATTTCATTCTGTTAAAAGCAATACAAAATCTTGTTCCCTTAGTTCATCGAAAGTGAAATAATGCTAGAAACAAAATGATTTCGGGCACGGAAATCAGCTTATTTCAGAAACGATTAATTGTCATAATTGGGCAGTGGAGTGAATCACAGATTTTCAAAAAACATCTGCATTTATGTATAATTTAGATATACACATATTTGGGGGGGGGGGGGGGGGGGATGGGGGTCGCTGACTTTGCCCTCTCGTAAAAACAGAATGGTTTCGGAAGGTGAGCGAGGTACCGAATGGAGCACACAGGTGATCGTATATATTATTTAGATATCTTTATGGTTATAGTGTAGGGGAGAGCAGGGCTAGTTCGCCCAGGGGGCAAGTCCGCCCACCACGTGATTCTCAGCTTTGCGATGATTGGACGAATCTTTTGTTCACGATGCGAAGACATGCATTAAACCACATTACACAACATACAAAAGGACGAACACATGAACCCTTCGATCAGAAAAATCATAGCAAAATTTCCATTTCAAGCCCAATAAGTAAAAATTTTCCAGTTACATTTCTTGTATTTACCTGTAGACATCAATGAAGACAGTTATAGTAGTTTTTATTGTTTAAAAGGTATGGTACTTGTCTATTGAATTACGTAGTAAGCAGGTCTGCTTTGGTTGTACATTTCGCTTACATTTCGCTTAAAACGAGATAAAAGGCAGTTACATCCCCTTCGGCTAGTTCGCCCATTTTTGATGGGGCATGCACACCCGGGGGCGGACTTGCCCCTTGTGATGGGGCGAACTTACCCCACCATACAATATGAATAGTCCTGCCGACTTGGGGGTTTATGCCCAATCGTGCATCACCAACCCTCCCCCTTGATTATTGCACACTCAGGTTAATTTTTTTCTCACGATTAGTGGTTAGATTAAGGGGCTGCATACTAGAAACTTGATCGATGGTTGTCAATTAACCGTTACACCTCTTCTCGCCGACCCCCTTTTTTCTTAGAAATTTGATTGGGGAGCGCATGCCCTCGATTCCCCCTCCCCCTTTACGCCATTGACACGGACTCCTGAGTCATAGATCAGCTTTGTCGTACCCATTCTGTGTTAGAGTGTATTTCATTGGTTTTTGCCTTTCTGTTGAATAAATGTTTTGATGTTATAGCAGAAAAATTTGTTTCAGGTAAATTGTTTCCTTGACAGGGCAAACAGGGCAATACATCACATATTCGTGTGACAACTTTTTTTTTGCAATGACAGACCCGTGAATTTGTATACTGAATAATTATGGAAGTCACGAATAATACTTAGAAAAAATAGTAAAGACGAAAATGATTCCACTGACTGATTTCGAATTTAACATGTCCAAACATGAGAAGTACTACGAATTATGTAAATACACTTTCTCACTTCTCATATCATTATTTACCTGTAGAGAAGAGAGTTTTTCGACTTGTTCAGCAGTGCTGTAGGACTCGAGTCAGGACTCGGACTCAAGTCCGGACTCGAATCCCTTTTTTAGGGACTCAGACTCGGACTCGGACTGGTGCCTCAAAGGACTCGGACTCGGACTCGGACTCGACAGTCGTGACTCGGACTCGTGACTCGTCTGCGGCCGAGTCAAGCTGTCCTTTTCCCCGTATTCCGCATTATATTACCGATTCAGTTGACTCATATTTATGGGATATGTACGGGTGTGCATCGCGTGTGATACATTGTCATTGTGAGCATAGAGTACAATGGCAATGCGATGTGTCTGATGGGCACCCATATCCAGTCAATACAAGTCATTTGGATTGGTAATACAATGCATTGTGAGCATAGAGTACAATGGCAATGCAATGTGTCCGATGTGCACCCATATCCAGTGAATACAAGTCATTTGGATTGGTAATACAATGCATTATGAGCATAGAGTACAATGGCAATGCAATGTGTCCGATGTGCACCCATATCCAGTCAATACAAGTCATTTGGATTGGTAATAGAATGCATTGTGAGCATAGAGTACAATGGCAATGCGATGTGTCTGATGTGCACCCATATCCAGTGAATACAAGTCATTTGGAATGGGAATACAATGCAAGGGGAAAGAGCAGTTCAGCTTGGATTCCCCCCCCCCCCAAAGAAATGATGGTCAAATCGTGAAATCGATATACCGTCACTTAATTTAGCTAGATTATTTCTCCAGTTGTTATATATAAGTACAAATTTTCATCTTACCTTCATTTCATAAGCTTTTTTTTCAACTAAAGGACGGCGCAACGATATAATACTAAGCCACAACTGGAGCTCCAGCAGAGCTCCCTGAAGTTACATGTATAGCTGCCAACATTTTGAAATTTTGATTAGTAACAAATACATCATTTAGATTTTTTCCGTAACCAAAGAACAACAAACGATTGCGGGAATATTGTGCTGATTTAGATAGGCAATCAGTTCAAGTTGTATTTAAAATCCTGCCAAGAAGTTATTTTCTGTACGTTTGATATCAACATGTTATTAAGGATTTAGTTTGTGTCAAATACACATTCTTACATTTTACTCTTTGAGTGCAATGATATGACATCAAGATACATGTACTTTGTACTTCCAAATCTATTGCCCTTATGTGTACAACTTTGTTTTTCTGTTCATTCTTCCGTTTTACTCCGATTTTTAGTACGAAACCTCTTTTCAAAACTCAATAGGGCGGTAATCATAACTCAGTGAAGATTAAGAGTGCAAGAACTAGTTTTTTATACATAAAATTCGTGAGCAACCATAGTTCATAATGAAATGCAAGCAAATTTGAGCAGTTTGAACAATGAGATATTACATTTCTTATATATACTGTAAAAGCATTTCATGTGATATGTGACAGTTGATTTTAAGGAGGTTTGGGTATTTCCATGTGGCATTAATTGTCGGGTGATGTCCGTTATTCCGAAGGGTTGTCAGTTCGAAATAAAATAAGGTTCGTTATTCCGAAGGGTTGTTAATCCGAAAATGAAACAAGGTTCGTTATTCCGAAAATAACTAACGAACTAACGGCTCAAAACCACTACATGTATATCGGCGCAATTGCAAAGTCACAAAAGTGAAAAAATAAAGTTTCCGCGAAAGGTTTTATTTTGATACTAATGCAAGAGGCATATATTCAAGCGTGTATTTGGGTAATATGAGCATATACCTCTTCATGGGACTGCTGTGTCAAATTTCATGAACTGATGTAAATACTCACATGTAACTTAGGTTACCCCTGTCATTATATTTCAAAGGCTTCAAAATTGGTGACTGTAGGTTTAAACTTGCTTGATAATGAGTTTGAAGTGCGTTTCTTCTTTAAATGCAATGTTTGTAAATGTTGCCGGTGAGGTATAGTGTTTCAATCGGTGTGTATGTGATATAGAACTGAAATGTCACTTTTTACAAAAATAAACTTCAACAATGTGCTCCCATATTTTTCAGGACATTCAACGTCTGATAAATGCTCAGGAGATGTTTTTATGTTTACCATTACTACGATGCCCTACAATTTTTTAGTAACATTTGTGATCCACGTGAGACTTTCAGCCCAAAGTTATGTGCGATGGATTACTTGTAACGTAAGTTTCACATACGGTAACGTAAGTTACACGGGTCATTCTAAAACATAAAAAAATTGTTTTTTTCACATAGTAGTGTCTTGGCAAATTTGTGTAAATCATATCATGAACTCGTAGAAGATGATTATAAGGTCAAAAGTAAAGTTGAAATTTCGTATAATAATACATTTGTTTGAAATTTGTTTGTTTGAAAATATGGCAGCCCCAAATAAATATGATGAAACGGGTAAACCTGTTTAATCAGCAGAATGGATCAAATAACTGAATCCTAAGTTAAAAGGATAATGACGACGACGACGACGATGATGATGATGATGATGATGATGATCATGATGATATTGATAATGATTAAAAATGGTAGGATAATGACATTGTGAAAAAGACTGAAGAGTGAACACAGAAATTTTACCTTGAATATTCTGATAGGTACATGTTCTAATTTTAGCTTTAAAGGAGTAAAGGGAATAACAGGATTTAACAGATTCTGGGAGAAGATTCCAAAGGTCTGGACCATGGTGTCTTAATAGATCTATGGGCAGAAAGTAGCTTTTTGATGGACAAATAGCTCTCAAATCTATGTATTTTTCTTTCGAATCTACACATTCCTCATTCACTTTTAGCATTCCATTCAGCACTTTAAGCTGTTAAATATACAACTATAGCTTATGCACACTTTTTATGGCTCATTCACTTTTTTCTTTCAAGTCTGTGTTGTTGTTGTTTTGTTCTAACAAGGAATCATTTCAAAATGAACAAATAATTATTCATTTTAGTCCTGTTTTCCCTCCTATCATTGCAACCTTTTTTAAAACTAGTCAAATAGCTGTATCATACAGGCAAACACATTTTACCATGTTTACGATGGTATCCAGAATTATAACCAAGTTAATAAAACATCTTCTTTCGTTTCTTCATTTCCTCAAAAATTTTCTCATTCAAAGTACCTACCCCCCCCCCCCCCCCCACACACACGCCAACGCATGCGTTTAGTACTCCCACATACAGACGCACAACCATACACACACAAACGCACGCAGACAAGAAAATAGAGAACATAATTTCTTTTCTTTTTTGAGTGATGACTTTAAGTTATATACAAATGTTGATTTATTTGATTGATTGATTTATTTGCCAACAACAATTACAATACATTGCATTCAGACAATGACATAAATATACATGAAAAAAGGCATTGGTTGGTAAAAAAAGGGATCAGATAATAGCACACGTACTAATCAAGCCTGACCCCTAGTAAAAAAAAAAAAAAAAACCCAGATATTTCAATGATAAGCTTAAACTAACAGTAATTGAATTATCCTGTTGTTCTAAATTTGGGAAAACATAATTGCCCATCTTCCTTTTGTCTTGTAGAGTATATTGCTGCATAGGATCACAGTAATCTATTAAAGCATGAGGCAAGTTGTTACTGAATAAATCAAACATAAAATTAGAAATTGATCAATCATGCAGTTCATACACATTTAGAACTCTCACAGTTTGAAAAAGTGGTTTTGTATGAGTTCTCCACTGACTAAATGTTATAGCACTTACTGCCATTTTTTGTGAATAAAATATGCTTCTTAGGTTACTCTATTCCACAAGTAATATGTGGCTGTATAAATGCTTTATATAAAAGTATTAAAGTGTGCCTGGCTACAAAATGTCTGAACCTGAATAGCACTCCCACCTTCTTCCTTATAGACTGATTTACAAAGGGAATATGATTGTTCCAAGACAGATGTTTATCAATGTTGATCCCAACAAAAGTGGCATTATCAACCTCCTTATTTTTTTCTCCAGCTATATTTAGTTCATTATTCATAACTATTTTTTCCTCCTACTACTTATTAACATGAAATTAGTTTTCGCTAGGTTAATTCTAAGTTTATTGGCGATACACCACCTTTGTATCTTCTGCATACTTTCAGTTATTTCATTCACATCAATTTCTACCCGCTCAGCTGGAAAAGTGTGGAATAAGTTCGAATCATCATCAGCACATAAGCGAAAATTAAAGAAATCAGTAACAGAAGGCAAGTCATTTATATATATAAAAAATAAAGTTGGTCCGAGTACTGACCCTTGCAGAAACCACATTTTATAGCTTTCTTTTCGGATAATACTTGACCACACTGGACAAACTGAAATCTGCGACCACGATAGTTGCCAAACCATTCAAGAGTTAACCCTCGAATGCCGTAATGAGAGAGTTTACCTAGCAGTATCATAATTAATAGTGTCAAAAGCTTTTTAAAAGTCAATGAAAACACCAAGTGTTACTTTTCCTTCATCTATAGATTTCGAAGTTGCATTTATCAAGTTGATTAGCGACAATTTGGTACTATATTTCTTCCGAAACCCATACTGATGGTTATAGAAGACATCATTTCATTCCAGAAATTGTATCAATCTGATATTTATTAATTTTACAAAGACTTTACCTAGGACTGGTAGAACCGATATTGGTCAATAATTACTTGGTTCTTCTCTTGATCCCTTTTTATGCAGGGGAGTAACCTTCGCAATTTTCATTTCATCCGCAAAACTGCCAGTTTCTAAAGACAGGTGAAAAATATATGCCAATGTGTGTGATATAACAGGAGCGCCATCTTTGATCAAAAGTGCTGGAATATTATCGTGACCACAAGCCTTCTTGGTGTCTAGTTGCAAAAATTGACCTTTGACTTCAGCCGGGGTTATTGGTTTCCAAAATAAAGATTTTTTCCATACGGTGCTGCAAGTAATCCATATAGGCAGTATCTTCTTGGTAATACAATAGCCAAATCTGGTCCAATATTTACAAAGAAATATTAAATTGATTAACAATGTCAGATACAGATGTAAGTTGTTTGCTTATTCCACAAACTTGCTTTACCATTTTGTCCACTTCAACACTTCGATTTTTTCCGGCTAATAATTCATTGATAATAGCCCATGTCTTAGGCTTAGGTCGAAAGGGTGCGTGCGCGGAGCGGGATGGGAGCGGGGAGGGAACGGGGATGGCCGAACCCTTTCGAGAGATGCCCCCCCCCTCCCCCGGTTGTCTCGGGTGCAGAAGATTGCTTCTGCGTTCTTGAGTGTAAGAATAGCAAAAAAAGAAAAGAAAAAAAAAGTTGTACATGACATTTCCCATGTCGGCGTTCTTCTTTTTGGGGCCCCCTTTCTTTTTCGGGGGGGGGGGGGGGGGGCCGAGGTACCCAAAATAGTAAGAAGTGGGCTGAAAAATGGGGGGGGGGGGCAAGGTCCGCTCGCCCCCCCCCCCCGGATGCGTCTTTTTTTTCCCTACCGTTACTGCGTAAAATTGCAGAACTTCACTCAGGAAGCGACTAGTGCGAGAGGCTATTATCAATATAGAGAATATGATTTACGCAGTACACCCGCACTACGCATGCGCGTGGACTTAGTTCGTCGATCGCGTCGGCTTGCAATGCATGTGATATGGGCTGGCTGCGTACACATAATGTAAGCTAGATTTGAAGAAAAATAACTATATCAAAAGTCACTCATACTTTGTGGTAGAGAATTATGAGAGGTTTATATAGTTTTGGATGGAATTGTTCATGTATTGAAGTGCAGCTGACACCGCGATAGTTGGTTGATGGACGCCCGAAGCTTCGGGCGAAAAGCAGTTATTAACCCTAATAAGCCGTGTGTTCTGTGTAGCCTCTCGCACAAGTCGCTTCCTGAGTGAAGTTCTGCAATTTTACGCAGTAACGGTAGGGAAAAAAAAGACGCCCCCCGGATCCGTGCCTGCCTTGGACACCCCATCAGGTGATAGCCAACTGCCTGTCTCCTTTCCTACTTTTTTTTTAAAATTACATTAACAAAAAATGGCTGGTACATCAGACTACTCAACACACCCTTTCGAGACAAGCCCCTCTGGTTTCCGCGAATGGGTGCGTTAATTTCACTCCCCACACGCAACCCACCCTTTCGAGACAACCGGGGGGGGGGGGGGGTTCTCTCGAAAGGGTGCGGCCATCCCCGTTCCCTCCCCGCTCCCATCCCGCTCCGCGCACTTTTTTTTTCCTTCTGCAGCATCAGACTGCTAGATTAACCTTTATTATGTTTTGACTTTCATTTGCATATTTGCAACATTTATTCCCCTGAAACAATTTTGAAAAAAAAAATTGTATTTTAATTCTCAAATGATATGAATTAACCCTTATCCTAATGCTAAATGCATATAACACTATTTTAGGATGCCTCTGAAGTTGATGCCATGATGCAGCTGTTGATGCACGACATGACCATGATAAAATCTCATCATTGAGATTGCTCATACAAACAAGATTTGGTTCAGTTCAATTCAGATAAGTTTGTCATGAAATTATTATAAAAGAGCTGAAGCCCACTTGTTGGATTTAAGTAAGTAGACACATTGTTTCGTATGTGTTTATTTATATGTGTTTACAGTATCAAAAAAAGAAGGGAACTTTATAATCAACTTCTCTTAGCCCCGTTCATTACTGATGCTCATGCAGTTGTCTAATTGAATTAATAAACGTGATTTGTATTTCATTAATCAATATGATTAAAATCAGACATACTTATTTGCTTGAATGTGATGTTTTTGTGTAATGCATAATTTCAGATACATTTATTTCTAATTCTAAATACAGTGTGTGAAATAATATAGAAATTAGAGAAGGGATAATAAGAAATGAATTTTGCACAGTACTGTTGATGCATATTCATAATTTTCAAAATATGAACGTGAAAAGGTTTTTATATGAAAACCCACTTGTCTTATGTTATCAAACAAAAACTTTATACCTAATATGTATAATTGATACTGAATTACTTCTTGTCATTTATTCATTTGTACTGATGAATTTTTCAATGAAATGCATTTGGGTTTCCATCAAATGGTATAACTGAGTTTGAAAAAAGTATTATGTTGCTAAATGCAAATGTACCTGTATACACATTTTGCTATGAATGTCAAAGCAGTTGTTTTTCATGTTATAAAGTTTATACCTTGATTTAAGTGATAATGTTTCATTTTACTGTTTACTCTTCACTGTGTACAATAGTTACATAAGTTATGTACAACCTGACTGTAACTCATCATAGGCTTTTATGTTAAGTAATTTGATAATCCACTTTATAAGAAGACAATATAGAAATCAAAGAGAATAGATATGCAAAATAACACAGAAATAAATGTAACATAAAAATGTTACATACATCAGTATCATTAAAGTGGACAAGTTACAACTGACAGGGCCCAAGTTCCCCCCCCCCCTTGATTAATTGTATGTGTAGTTGTAATGAATTATCATTTTTAAATTTTTAATTCTTACTTTCTTTGTTTTGTTTTACAGTTCAGTTACTTGATATGTAGGAGGAATTATTAACCCTGTAAAGCTTCACCTCTTTTTAAAGTTCCCTTATTTCCTTATCTGTCACGTTTCTACACATGCATGGAATGTATGGAAAATTTTATTTGATGTAAATTGGTAACGACCAAACGATCCAATCTTAAAACCGTGTTGTTTTTTTCCTCTCCATTTTTGTGCAAATGAACTGATGATAACTTCAGAACCTATTTGTTTATTTCTAGTGAGCCTCTGGTCGTTCGTAATTTCAATTTTTAATGACCACACAGTATTTTTTAATGGTTACATTGAACTGTCTGTACAAAAGTTTGCTTGAACTGTTGAATGTATTAATTCTCGGTTAAAATGAAGGAGTTTTGTTTTTGTAGCATTCTAAAATCAATAATGAAGGCCTAACTTTTATTTTGGAGATCTGTCTTATTTTTGTTTCATGTTATAATGACTTGATTCAATTCCTTTTAAATGTTTTATTAGATGTATTTCATATTAGCTTGAAACGTACTAAGAATCATGCTGTCTTTAAAGAACTGGATGATGTCGATATCAATGAGGGATGAGATTGAGATTGGAATGTCAAGAACGTGCTACAGGTTTGGAAGATGAGAGAAGAGAATGGAATTATGATAGTAAAGGGATGTGTTCATGGGGAAATGGAGCAGTTTTTTTTTTCTGGAAACGAAATAATGAAAATAAAGCTGAGAGTGTGTGTGTGTGTGTGTGAGAGAGAGAGAGAGAGAGAAAAGGGGTATTTTTTGCTGGGGGGGGGGGGTAGACTTTAGAAACAAGGACAGGTCATGAGAAGGAATTAATGGATGAAAGGGATATTAAACATGAATGAAATAGTAGGTACGAATACAAATTGTTCATTTAATTCAGTATGCATTATATGTCAGGATTATACGGTGATTTTTCAATCCCAGATGGACAAATTAAAGATTGACCTTGAACCCCTTGAACCCAATCCCGTTAAGAACTGTGTGTATAATCCATATGCCGGTTCGTATAGCTTGCCTACGCGCAGCCATGCATGCGCGAGTTTTACGAACCGGCATATCATTACGAGTGCCGGTTCGTAAAATAATGCCTTAAGTACATGCGCTATGTAAAATGCGCAAACGCGTGTTTTTACGAACCGGCATACCAATTCAAAGAGAGATTAAAACTAAAATACTGCGTTTCTTTCTTAAATATTCTATGCATGTGGGAGGATAGATGCCACTCTTAGAACACATTCAATTCTACGATAATTAAACGAAAATTAAAATTAGCATGTTAAATGGGCAAAGTCTTTAAACGCGATTATCTCGGAAACTTGTTTTCGCGCAGTGAGGCTTCGTATGCCGGTTCGTAAAAACAGCATCGAATTACTGGACCAGCGAGGTTTATCATAATTTCTTAGTAAGGTTACCAAATATACCTGTTAAATATTATCTTATAGGCCTAGAGTTTAAAAACAGATTCGTTCCATGCCCAATAAGAAAGCCACGGGATTGATAATATAACATGTAAGCTCCTGAAGGCTGCATGTCCAGCCATATTACATTCCTTAACGTACATTATGAAATTATCTCTCTCCTCTGGAAAATTTCCAGAGGAATGGAAAATAGCAACTGTTACTTCTCTTTTTAAAGAAGGGGATCGTAACCGAGTTGAAGATTACAGCCTATATCGGTCTTACCGTTGGTATCCAAAATACTAGAAAGAGCGGTGCACAACCAGTTGTATGGATTTTTACAAAATTCAAATTACGTTTGTCCACAGCAGTCAGGGTTCAGGCCCAGACACTCTACCCAGTCCACCGTACTTGATGTAACCGATTATATTTTAATGAATATGAATGAAGGTATGACCACTAGTGCACTTAACATCGATTTAAAGAAAGCTTTCGATACGGTAGACCATGAGATTTCGTTAAATATTCTGGATAATTTATTCAACACGGGGTCCCTCAAGGCTCAATCCTGGGGCCACTATTGTTCCTCAATCAATTTCCCATATGGGATGCAAGGTAAACATGTATGCCCATGATGCTGTCTTGCTTTTTAAAGTTATGAAAATGAATTTGAGACGATTCTGAGCATTTTTAATTTTTGCGCGCGCGCTGACGCGCGTCTGGTAACTGGAATTAATTGGATTTAAATCAACTTTGATCATGCCAAATATGAATGAGAAATGACCTTCCGTTTTGAAGATATGACCTTAAGGTGATTTTCACAAAATGGCGCTTGGATGACGTCACGATGATTGGATGAACATGAAAATTATTGGAAAAGCTAGATCTTATAAGAACTGAATAAGTGACCAAAAATTCATGCAATTTGAACCAGCCAATTCTGAGATTTAGACTCCACAAAAAAGTGGGTGGAAGGAATAAAAGTAATAAAGAAAATTCAGGCGAATTTAAAAGGTGATCTGTCAAAGATGACAGACCACCTAATGATGACAAAATAACAACCTTACACTAGCTAAGTAGTTTTTTAATTGAATGATATAGAAACCCTTCGACCCAAAGCTATATTGAATGATTAAACGGGAAAAGTGAATGACAATTTATGGCAAAACCGATTTGGGCGAATTTGAATGCATAGAAAGTGAAGCTTTTCTTTTTTCATGGAAGTTCTGATAGCTACTAGTTTAGTACTGTTCAACCATACCCTCCTTTGCTTTCCTAAATTTTTGAAGTCATGCCTTTTAGTTAGTGTGTTATTCGAGATGCACCTTACCAACTTGAAGATGAAATGCTGCAATCATTTAAAGAGCCGCAAGATTTTAGATATTGGTGTGTTAAACGGAGTTATCAGGCTGTTTAGAAGAAATGCGGTTATCCTATGAATTGAAACAAGGACCTCCTGTGAAACTCTAAAGACTCTGGATTATTTCACACAATGAAAAATCAAAACACCAAGCAGGATTCAAATTTTAAAAGAATTTAAGACTACATGTACACATGCATGTAGCTTCACCAACATTAATTTTGTCGCATCAGCCCAAACATGGAACAAATAGATTTTGACGACGCTTTTCAAAAAAACCTGTTGCTGATTCACCCGTGGCACGAAAGTAATAAATATCGTATCATTAAACAGAAATGGAATTACTCGTATACCATGCAATAAATTTGGAAGGTATGGTTAGGGTTAGGGGTTTCTATAACCTTCTATTTAGAAGCGCTTCAGGGTGGGTATACTTTTTCCACTGATACGCATCGTACAATGGGTTTTGTAAAACTCTATTCTTTACTGAACTCATTCTCAGACAGACTGAAATTTTGTCGCTTCGTAATAAGCACTGCGTTTATCAGAGGCTCCAAGATGCACCACATTCTTATTCTCGTACATACGAGATCCCGAACTTGATGAGATATCACTATACTGGTCGTCATATGAACTACGGATGTATGACTCTTCGTCTTCAGCCGTTGACGAGCCGAGGCTTCCTGGGCTACTGTAGCTTGAGTTTCGGAACTCTATCGGTGAAGCACATTTGAACGTAGTTTTGTCGCCATCGTATGAACGTAAGTGTGGTCGCCGAATGTAATTCCGAGAAGCTTCTTCGGTTGTCATGCTGTCATTATCATCAGGAATAGCGTACAGAGGTTCTTCTCCAATCTGGTTATTGCTGCTTGCCTCTGCTACAGGGAATGACTGTTCGGTGGATACTACAGATTTGGGAACTGTCGTTTCGTATATGCCATCCAAAGTGTTTCTCGATCTACACCTAACTTTCTTGACTATCAAGACTGGTCCAACCGTGCACGCTAGAAAAGCAAATCCCACAATGACAGCAAAAACCAGCATCCATGTGATATTATAAGGATTCTTTTGAGAATTTGACGCCCTGCCGGAATCATCTGGCAAAGGGATTGTGAAAGTTTCTTCTTCATGACTTCCGGCTGAGGTGGAGTGTTGTGAAATGTAGGTGGGGAAGGTTGTCTGTGTTCCAGAAATTGTCGCAGCATTATGGAAGGAGTTTTGCAACGCGTCTTGAACGACTGGTGACGGCTCACGATTTGACCAATAATCAAAGATACAAGCATCCAGGTAGCTTATATTCATATCATTTAGTTCACAAGCTACTACACTTCTCAATACCCCATGGCTTGCATTCCGCGGAAATACCAAACGCCAGTTATTATCATTGATCATGTTATTTGAATCAAAGACACGGCGTTGCACGATATTACCGTTGATGTACCACAGGATTTGGAACCGACTGGACATGGCATGGAAATGAATATTGTTCAGTGAACAATAAAAGACATTACCCTTGGATTTCATCTCCCTTGTAATTATCAAAGAATTATTGTTGAATATATCTTCATCTATAAAGTGTCCTTCGAAAAGTGAATCGATGCCATTATCTGCATTTACTGGACAAAAATTAAGAGATGCCACATCTATATAGTTCACATCAATAGTCAATGTGTCTTCATCACCGCCTAATCCGTTTCGGCCGGTGCAAGTGACTGTTATGTTCCTGGCCCCTACTTCCAAGGGCTGTCTTGTCAATGACACATTCAGGTATGGGCTTAAAGACCCACAAGACATAAATGCACTTGATGGATTACAAGACCAAGAAAAGACACTATTAACTTCGGGAAAGGCGAGCACATTACACCTCACTCTTGTCTCCGACACAATAGGTGGTATCAGAGATTTGCGGTCCGGTATCACCTTCACATAAGGACCATGAATGATCTTCAAAGGTCCTAGTGAGCAGTTCATTCTTTCTCCTTTGAAGGCAGAGCTAGTTGCTAGGCAACAAACCTTTTCATTATGTAGATACCTGTCGGTTCGGATGGATAGGTCCAGAAGAGTACGATCACCGAGTCGTTCCGGAATTTGCTTCGCAGTGAACGAAGAATGCTGCCGACTGCAAAGTATCCATTTAAGTGCAAGAGGTGGATTGGTATTTGGTGCCTCACATTCTAAGCGAATGTTCTCATGTTCTCGATAAATTGTTTCGTTGGGTCGAATTCGACATTCAACATCTGAATCTTGTAGAAAGAACTGCACATCCATACCAACTAGAGGAGAATTCAAGATAATGTTGTCGCCACCTCTGAAATTGACCGATACTGAGCATTTAAAGTATTTCCGAGAATACCGGTTTGTGTCCAGTAATTGTATACGGGACGTGACCACTGTGATATTCAATTTCTCGCTGATTGAGATAGAATCATCTGAATCTTGGTAGGTCTTGTAATTGTCTGACCATGTTACTGTAGCTGATTCAAACGGGGAGCTTGTCTTTACGGAACATGTAAATACAGCAGGTTCTCCTTCCTTCACCGTAACTCGAGTGGGCTGGATGAGAAATTCTGCCTGTGGGGTACCCTGAATAATAGGGGACATTAAGAGTAACAGAGATGGTAACCACATTTTGCCTTGGAAATGTTTTATCCTATCTTAGCAATGATCTCGAACGGAAATAAGTTTCTCCTGACTCTTGTCGCCTGAGATGGAAAAGATGGAGGATACAAGCTCTTGCTTTATCAACAAAACTAGGTTGCCCAGTGTGACTGTCTTAAGTTTGGTTACATTTAGTTTGCCAAAACATCAGCCAATACTGAGAATGAGATAATTTCAGTTCATACATTTATCAATATTAATTGTATGTATACAAGCATACTACATCTAGGACAGTAATGAGCAAATCAATCATTTCAATCGTATTTACTTTTTATGATTTCGTTAGTTTGTTGATATCTTGTGATACATCCATCAGTCAACCACTGAAACTGAGTATAATAAAATGGACAGTAAGTGGTAAGCATATCGAAGTAATGACATTCACCTATTAGTTTCGGTTTACAGGTGGCTCGTTCATCATTGTAGAAATTGACGAAGTGATTTAAAAGTGCAGTGAAGAACAATAAGGAAAGTTCCTAAGTCAGATGCACTGCCAGAAGCGTGTATCGAATACAATTTTTCCAGCTGTCATTATCAAAATCACAACTAAGGAAAACACGCACACAATCTTAGTTAATCTTACCGTATCGAATACAATTTTTTCCATCTTTCATTGTAATATTCACAAATACAGCGTGTCCCAATAGAAATGTCCCTCTGATAAACACCTAGATTAATTTCAAAATAAAGTATTATTATACTTTCAGTGTTTGGAGTGAGAAAGCCCTATGTACTATTGTATCTTCTATGAAATTTTCATCGGTTTATTTATTTTTGATACACAATCTATTATGTAACAGCACTGCTTTTCATCCCTTTCCAAGTTTGCAGTGTAAAGAAGTCTGCACTGCCTTGAAAGTCTTACCGTAAATCAACTGTTAGTGCTTTTGCATTCACCCTTTCTTGTATTTTTTAGTTTGGGGTAACAGAAATCAACAGTGGCGGGTTTAAGCTGCTAAGACTTTCATCATTAATGTCACGAAAAAGAGAATTTGTCAAGGGAATCAGGTAGAAATCTGGACAGGTAGCCGTTGAGATGAGCAGGTTCAGAACCTCTGAAATCATTGGAAATTGAGAATGTTACCAGCTGGATAATGAAAGCCAAGACATGAATGGAATATGTCAAGCAGCCAGAAAGGCTAATTTTGTAAAGATGTATGATGTTTAGATACTACATGTATATACATGTATCCATTATTCTATGTGTATAAAATCACTGTAAATATGTTATTTTGTTATACTCTCATGCCCCGAGAGGGGGTCGATAATAAATCTAATCTTATCTTCTAATATCCATTTTGAAAGTAAGCATGACCATGCAGTGGAACTGAACTTTTAAGAATTTTCATTTAAAAATGAAGTGAAATTGACTGTAGTAATCAATAAGGAAAAAAAAAAACCAACACAGAACTTACTGAAATGAAAGTGAGAAAGTGAAGCATCGAATAAGGTATGAATGTGTGTAGTGTGCATTGCTTTGATCAAACTTGGAATGGGTCGAAAAGCACTGCTGTTACAGAAGAACCTGTGTGTTCTAAACCAATGAAGGGAGACCTTTGAAATTTTCACAGCAACTACAAAATTAAGGGGCTTCGCAAAGATGTTAACTTAATTTAGTATAAATCTTGATTCTGTTAAATATTTTATTGTCTTTGAGAGGGACATTATATTTGGGACACGCTGTATGATAAACACGCACACAATCTTAGTTAATCTTTGCATGGAAATGATAATAAATTTTAATAACTCCAGGCCAGATGCATATGAAACATAAGCTGAACAAGAGGGGAAGGGTACGGATAGGGGGAGGGGGGCTAATTCCTGTAATCTTTCCACAGCATGCAAGTATAAGCTTAACGCACAAAAGTAGATGGACCTATCTTTTTCAATCCTGCATCTGAGTGTAATCAGTTCAGGGTAAGATTTTGTCCGTCCATGACACTGATGGTATCCTATGTCGAGAGACTTTGCCCAACTTAATACGTATCTCAAATTGTTTGTATATGGTACCTTAGAAAGTTCTGAGATGGGGACTTCTGTGGACCAGACGATTTTCAGCAGGCATGTTTTAGAAAATCACACTTTTAAGTTAAAAAAAATACATCTCCTACAAAATCAGGTGTTGGATTTCAAATTCTCAATGGATGATAGGGAAGCCAATTTATATGACTAACATTGTACTTGAAAATATTCTACAAGGTCGATTTATTTGGACAAAAATAGCAGAAGAGTACGAGAAGTTCTCACACCTAATTTCTATCTTGTCTGTCCGTGACATTGAACCTTTCTCTGATTTGCATTTCAATACTAAACCATGACAATCAAACTGTACTTCTCAGAACACTTAGTGACACCATTCATAATAAACCATAAAGTAATCCATGATACCCTACCAGTTAATTTTTACAGGCCTCCGAAGTTGGGACTTTTTGAAAATGTCCGTCCGTGACGAAATGATCACACTCATCCATCACTTAGAGGTAAATCTGCACATTTGATAAGAATGGCTAGTAAATATCACTAGGCTAGGAACCTGCCAAAAAATTAACCCTATGTACTTTCAGATTTGACCCTTAAAGTTACCAATTTGACCATCCATCTACTTCACTAAAATACTTTCAGTCTGAACGTAGCTGCAAACGGTGGCTCCCAGCCCCCTCCTCCAGGCCCCGAAGTCGGGTTGATTTCACCCCATCTAATATAATACACCAAATTTTGTCAGAAGAAAGTTGTATGACTATTATATTAGCAAAATCCAATAAGTGACAAAGTTTTCCTTCCAGGGTGGTTGCCAAATGGCCCCTAAAAATTGGGGTTAAATTTTTCCCATGGACGAAATTTTATCAGAATGAAGAGGTAAGACTGTACATTCCCAAAATATAAAGACTGACAAAAAAATTCGTTCCGGAAGGGGTCTACCATCCCCCCCCGCCCCCCAAAACTAACAAAAACAACATCAAAGTGCCCCTTGACCCAGCTTTGTTACCCGAAATTCTCTGGAAGTAGCGTTTTTTTTTTTTAATTTCCCAGCTTAAATAACTAAATATATATATATATATATATATATATATATATATATATTCAGTTGAGGTCAAATGTACCTAGACTGATTTTGAGTACTGGTTTTCGTGTGGTGCAGTTTGGTCTCAAATGATAATTTAAATGCTAGATTAGTAAATTGTGAAAAATTATATTGCTTTATTAAAATTTCAAAAGTATACTGTCAGGATCATGTCTACACACCTACTGTTCATATTCATAGGTGTGATAATAG